>JAAGNO010014535.1:30884-56323 GCA_033439905.1 Ceryle rudis | reverse complement strand
GGGGAGATGAGGAATAAGGAAAATATTTTTTTAAAAGAAAAAGGTTGTTTTTTTAAAAAAAAGAAACAATTTCTTTACTGCCACCTGCTGGAGTTTACAATAACCCTTTGTCATACTAAAAGAACAAGCATCTTCACTTAGAGGACAGTTACGGCAAGCATTTAAAATACTGTGATCCCAGACACTTACAGTAGATTAGAATTTTTTATTGGTGCTGTGTTGCCATAACAACATAAAGACAGCAGATGACTTAAGCTAAGCTTGCAAAGCAAAAGGCTGCTCATCTGGCAGTTAAAATGAATACAGTTCACTTCACAAGTTCCCCATATGGACCCTTAGTGTATGGTAATGAGGATACCATATGGTGGGAGAAAATGCACAGAGAACAATTGTGCTCTACTGGATGAGTGAAGTGAGCAGGAAGTTATGAGGAAACACAGGAGAGAGATTTGTGCATGTACTCTCTAACTCAAGGGTTTCTTTCAGAGGGGGGTTCTCTCCTTCATCATCTTCTTAATATATACATGCACAGAAACGACAGAGAAACATATTGTACATTTTGCAACATCATTCATCATAAACTGTCACCTGTGTTTGTAAATCAGCTTGGTAAGATCTTATAAATTTGTAATTCTTAAAAGGTAAAAGTGCTAAGTTTTTAGACAAAGTGCAGGAAAATTTAAGCGCTTCTGACAAGTAGAAACATTAGTGGTAATCATTTTAAAAATGCTTGCATCTTTCTGCCTGCATGTTTAGCTGTAAATAATGCCGCAATGAATAAAAGCTTTAAAAAGGGGAGGGGAGGATGAAATGGAATAAATATTTTTTATTTTGTTTCCAAAAGGATAAAAAGTAATACTTGATCAGAACCATATGCATGCAAGATTCTGCTATAAATGTACATATGCTATACAGTATGCTGTACTAACCAGATCCTAGACCTGGTAAGACAGCTTGCTAAAGGCTGCAAAGTCAATTTTGTACTACACATGCTTCATAAAAGATGAATATAAATGCATTAGTTAGACACGGTGAGCTAAATTAGAAGGTCAGGCAGGGCTGGAAGGGCTGAAATATCACACAACCAATGACTGTAATTACTCTTTTTTTAAGTCTATTAAGTGGTGTTGTTCTATCAAGGCTCAGGGGTATAGGACATGAAGTACAAGATAAAGTAATGTGTATTTATTACTCCCACGGGATCAATTTACTAGATATTTTCAGCTCCATGAAGCAAAATACACAAATGCAGCCTTTGTTACTTTCTTCAAACTGTGTCTTTTTCCTTCAAAAGCTCTGCTCCTCAAAGGGACCATGTTTACCTGTTTGGTATCTTCCTGTCACCCTCAGTTAATTGTTGTATTTAAAAACAATGACAATAATGATACAGGAATAGAGAAATGCAGGGATCCCTCTTACAGGATGTTCAAACAAGTGGTTCGAGTTGCTCAGGTGGAATGTACGGACTAGAAAATCCAAGCCCAGGCACAATTTTTGCCCCAAGGCAAAGCAGAAATCAGGAATGGAGAATGGCGCAAAGCTCCTTGTCATCATGTTAGCCCTGATCTATTAAAAGTTTTGTCATAGATGCTAAATTACACCATCTGCTCTAATCATTTGCTGAGTAAATGCTGACCCACTTATAAAGAAAACTCACTGAAATGTGCATGCACACTGTTGACCTTCAGAAAGGAAAGGGCTCCTTGCCAGCCATTTGTATGTGGCTCTGCCCTTCAGCGAGCAGCGAGGCTCTGTCTCTTAGCTCACTCTCATTTCAGAGTCTTTGCATATTCACAGATATGCCTCTGACATGCACCACCCCATAAGGGTGATACTTTCACAGTAGCTTCAGGCATCTTGGTTCTTGTCTTCTCAACAGCTTTAAAATTCTCTCCCTGAATATTTTCAACAGGATAAATTGAAAACCAAACCCCCCCAAAAAAACCAAACAAGCCCCTCGAGCAACTAAATGCCTAGCTTGTTAGTAAGTGAAAAAAAACCCGGAATTGTTAAGGATTCAATACCAACTTTAAGCCTGGCCTCACATTCCTATAAATTTTACAGTACAGTGTTGAAACTGCCAAGTACATCTAATGCCCTCTTTGCTGTACAGATTACTTCCAACAGCTTCTCTTCACGTGTTCCCCTTTCCTGCCCATACTTACTAAAAGTTTTTTTTAATGTAAGTTTTCTAATAACCCTTCTCTTACACTGGATGGAAAAAAAAAAAAGAAAACAAAACCACTCAAAATATTTATATTCTTATCTGAAAATTACTAACTTAGGTTAAAATACAGTATCTCATGTTAGCAGATGGAGATCCATTCTGGAACTTCTTGGGTCTGTCTGAAGCAGCAAATGTGAGTTGCCTTGTCTTCATTGCTATTTTAACCTTGGCTAGCAAGACTGGGCTAACCCACCCACATTTAGAGACAACCTTTATTTGCAATATAAACAATACTAATGTCGTGACAGATAAAGGGCAGATCTGTGGGATTTCATATGGGAAAAGATGACTTGCTTTTGCTAGCCACTGGTTCCTAATAACTTCTATTAGTGTCCTAAATGAGGAGGTGGGATATATCTAATGACTGAATGGAGAAAAGGAGCTGAAGGGAAGGTGGAGCCCGGTTACGCGATGCTCTCCACTCAGGCGGAGTGGGGTGGGGTGTGTTGCCTGTGTGCTAGAGACTGAGAGACTCCACTTTCTTCTACATGAAGTGAAACCAGAAATAAAGGTCCCTTTCAGAATGGATAAGGGGTCTCCTAGAGAGAGCATTTAAGCAACAGCCTATGAGGGAGAGGATCATGGAGGGGGTCAATGCAACAACTTGCTCCTCAAATACAGAGTGAACAATCTTGTGCTTAATTTAAATACAAGTGATGACTTGTAATAATAGTGAAAATGGCAAATAAATTCTAGTAAATTGTATATAAAGAGGAATCATTGTTATTATATCATTTAGGATGGATGTGTTTCAAATCTAGGTCACAGTTGAAACTGTTTTACAGCTATCTCTATGGAATTTTAACCAAATTGCAGAATTGCAACATATCTGACAGGGATTGTAGGGTAGTTACGTGAATGAACCTCAATAGACTCAACATGTTGTGATCTGAACTCTTTAGTGTTTTGCACTGCAGTTATGTATGCAAGAACCAGCTATATGTGTGTATTTGTGTGCACATGTTCAAACACATGAGACAAGGAGATTGCACACAGATGCACAGGTTTATTCCCCAGCTCCACTGGCAGGCTTTGTGCAGACTGCTCCTACAGGACAACAATATGATTTCTTAACATTAGCATCAAGGTATTTCTTTTCTCTTCTCCCCAGAGATCTCTTGTTTCCTGTGATTTGCCTGCTGTCTCTATTAGAAAGGAAAGACTATACTGCCCAGCACACTCCAAGTACTTGATCTCAGTCCAAGCTTTGGGTGTTAATCCCACCACCTCTGTACTGCTTGTCTCTCCTCTTGGTGCATGTGTGTGTGTGTATGTACAGATGCACATCTGCTAGGGATAACCCTCCCTATGCTGGCTGCTTTCCCTGACCTGCTCTGTACAGGAAGGGAACAAGACTCTGGCCCATAGCTGGCTATATAGCCCAGCTGCCAACATCAGCTCCCACTCTTTTTTTCTTCAGAAACTATATATTGCCTTTCTACTTTAAACACCTCTAGAGCAACTGTCAGTCTAGCAGTCCAAAGACCCTAGTTCCCAGGTGCTCCTGTTCTCATCACTACAGCAGGACATTGTAAACTGGAATTTGGCTACTGAAGCACTGGGAGACAGATAAAGAAAAATCCGGCTTTTTAATTTTCCTACTTACAGCAGATAAATGGAACATTTCAAAAAAATCATCACAAGCATGAATAATTAGCAGTCCTGAAAAAACATAGTACTAAACTAGTGGAGATCAAACTTCTCACATAGCCTCAATGGGTTTAGAAATGCCTGTTGAGACAGATATGACTGTTAACTCCTCAGCTTTGGAGACTAGAGAATGTGTTAACACTCACTTGATGGCCTCAACAATTCTTGATTGCAGGGATAAGTCACAGCAGAATGCTCTTGATGGTCCATGGGAAGGACTGCATGCCCTTACGAACACAAAACTTGTAACTATTCCTGTTTCTTGAAAGATCTCATCTCTTGATTACTCATCGATAGTGTCTCAATGGATAATGGCCACAAACCCTAGCAGCAATTATAGAAATGTGTTTTGTTTATTTAATGCATAAGTACTAGCTTTTTAGTGAACAGCAAGTGATGATGCATTGGCAGGAAAATGGGGAAAATGGAGGAAAGGATATTGAAAGCTTTGAGCACTGCTCTCCTTTCCGCTGTCTTGCGCTCTGTCTCTCTCAGTGTCTCTCTCAGACATTTGCCCTCTCTGCCCATGGTTCCACTGTGGAAGCCATATGGCTTCCAACTCTCTTCTAAGTAGCCACTGAGAATTGTCTATAGTGGAATACTGCCAAAGCCCTTCCTGGTTTAATGACATGAGGAAGAGTGCTGTGCAGTGCTCACCCAACACAGACTCACTGCGTCCTTGATTATCATCCTGGAGCCAGCAAGAGATGCTGGGAATTGAACCATCAGTGCTTCAAATACAGAAGTCGACATGTGCCAACCCCTGCTGCATTCAAGCCTCTGTGCATGGCATATTAATGAGTCTTGAACTTGAGGTCCAACCTTCAAACTTGCACAGAAGGAATTACCCAAAGACAAAAAAAAAGGTCCTCTTTGTCCTGTTTCCCTCCAAGCTTGCATAGTGATAGTAGTTTCTTCACCAGCTTTGCAGTCTTTAAGCAGTAACCTTTTTATTTTTCAGGCTATCACATCATACCTCTGCATACATAAGCACAGTTTCCCTTGGTTTAAAGATTTGAGAAAAGAGCTTGAAAAGATACTCAGATCAAACATATTAAACCAAGAGGGTATATGAGGGGACAGACAACTCAGTACTAACCCTCATTCTCATATCCTATCCATAAATACCCACTAAATGTTGGAGTCAGTATATGTAGCTAGATGAAGCTTTCTTCTGCCAGTTTTTATGTCCCATGACACTAGACAGCAGGAACATGTCATTATCAGTAAGGTAACCATCTCAGTCTAATGGGAAAGAGGAGGGTGCTCAGCCTGATGGCTGCATTCCCATACCTGCAAAAAGAGCATCGCTGGAGACCCCCCAGTGCCATGGGTGTCAGAAAGGAAGCCTAATTCCTGTGGAAGTTGGTGATGCACTACAACACCCAGCTGCAGAACCCAATTTGGAATTGCCCAGTCTTACTTTACTTGAATTTCCTGATTTAGAGGAAAGCCACAGCCATCTACCAGTCAGATGGAGCATCAGGCTCAGCAAAGTTTTTCAATATTACTTTTGGCCCTTGCAAATGACTGTTGCATAGTGAAGACTGGTCTCTTATTTTCAGAGAAACAATTTTTCACCACATGCACATTTGGCAGCAGATGCACAATACAGATGAAAAAGCCCCTACGGAAGGATGCTTTCTTTCTTTGGAAAGGGTCGCAACTCTGGAGGGAAATTTGACAACCTATGAAAGCTGTGTCCTGCTGCAAATCTGTCCAAAACGCAGAGAAAGTGACAGCTTGTAGATGATGAACAGAGCCAATGTAAAATGTAGCTCTCCAGGACAGAATGTTTCTCTGGTGCTAAGAGGGAAGGACAACACATCATTGACCCCAAAACCACAGTCTACAGCCTTCTTAGGCAAAGATAAAAGACTTAACAAGTCTGTAAAAAAAAATAATTAAAAAAAACCCAAAACACCACACACTGAATTTTATTCTTGTCAATAAACAAAATAAGTTACGATGTTCATGAAATCCTCTCACCTTTGAAACACTTCAGAAATTTAACTAACCAAAGCCCAAAGATGAAAACCTACAGACAGCCTAGGAAGCTAGGGAAGAAAAGTCACAAGATTTACCCAATCACAAAGGCTATATGGGATGTGCATTATTCAAGGGATGTTGCCTAAGGCATCAAAGTCCAATTTATTTTACATCCCAGCTCACATCTTCCTTTCCAGAAGTCAAAGGTGGTATTCTTCACATACACACACTTGGCCTCTTTGACTCCTCAACTCACTCACTGACCATCATGATGCTGGAGCAGATAAAACACATGGTGGCTGTTGGTCATACACAGTGACTCCAGCTCATTCACACTATTGCTCAGTGTTCCTGTGGCAAAGAGCAGACCTTTTTCAAATACCCCACCTCTTTCTCCACTATACCACAAAACTCACTGCAAATTCTCACCAGAAAAAATACAGTATGACAAAGTAGCAAGAACAGATGTGAGTTTTCACATATACTGTTTTTAGAGTACAAGACAGATGTCCTAGAAGCCTATGTGAACTATTCTGTTTCTTCCTCACCTTTTAGTGGCAGAAGTCAACAAAAAAACATCCCACTAATTTTGACAGGCATGAAAATCAAATCACTTCACTACACATTGCTCTAATCATTTCAGCAATTCTGAAATAAACCAGTATATAATAATTACTATCCTAAACCAGCACATGGTGCAGCAGAAGTGGACAGACACTCCCTGATGATCCAAATAACTTGATTTTATTAACGGCAAAGTTCTTAAACTTATAACGGCAAGTACTACAGTCATACCAAAACCAAGAAGTGTCATACGAATAAGCTGCTCAGGTTCCAAAATACCAACCAAAAATGTGTTCTTTGTTAAGTATTTTAGAACACAGAGTAAGATTTGCATTAAGAAAGGCAAGAACTGTTTGAGTTAGCTGTGACTCAAAGTCACAGAAGTCTCATAAGCCTACAATAAAAATTGCTGACTGGGCTTTATTGGTCATGCCTCTGCTTCGGCTTATCTGTGTTGGCTACCAAACTGAGACCATTACATTTAGGGGGTCTTGCACTTTCAAATGAAAACATGCAGTAACCAGATTTACCATATTTAATAAAACAATAAACTTTGTGCTGACCTTTGGCAAGCGTTCAGGGTCACCAGGGTGCCGGGGGATAACCTTCTGTAACCTTTGGAAACCATAGTCAATGGTAGGTTCGTTCAGAGCTGAAACAATAACAAACAACATTGTGATGTGACAAACACACAGTAAGAAGGCTCCATTGCACTGTAACAATTGGCAATGCATTGCAAGAGCAAGGATCACAATAAAATCCCCTTTTACTGAAATCAGCACTGACTATGAAGTCTTGGTTCAAATTCCTTTTGAGGTTGGTCCTAAGGATTTGGTTCAACAGCAATGCAAACCTTCCCACTTGGGTTCCTAAAACAGGGTTATTGGAAAATCTGGGGATATTGCAATATACCTTCCAAACAGGAAGCAATTATTATCTCTGAAAGCCATGATGAAATTAATTTGATAAATATTTTGCACCCTATGTTTCATGATGGGTTTTTTTTCTGCTTTCATATTATGAGGAAGGTCCTTTGTTATTGGAAAAGAAGTAACTATTAGGGAATCTCTCTTGTTCCACATTCTATTATACATTTAATATGCTCCACGTGCAATGGTCACATATAATTTTGCTTTGAACTACAGACATTTGTGTTGGCAGAGGCTTTATTTTTAACTCATCAACACTGACTTCAGCAGCCCTGCCCAGGCTCTGATCAGCACTTAACTGATCCAAAAGACTTAATGAATGAAAAAGAAAAGAAAACATCTATGTTTTTTCATTCATCTGTCTTCAGTCCTCGTTCAATAAAATGGAGAGAAGTGGTGGAAGTGGAACACTTGAATCTTCATGAAAATGCTGGTGTGCCTGCATTAATCAAAGCTTTGATTGTGCCAAGCCTTTAAGCACATGCTTATCTGTAAGCACATACTTAAACCCATTTGCTTTCAGCAAAGCAAATTTGAGCATATTATGTTTTTTATATGATTGCCTATAATTACAGGGGACTGCACTGAATGACCTTCTAGCTATATTTCCAGTCATATGATCACTTTAAAACTCAGATGTTAGTGAGACTTCAACATGTGCTTAAAATTTCCTAAGTGCTTTGCTGAACTGGAACAACAGTCAAGCATTCTCAAAAGCATCTCTAAACAGCAGCGTATCTTGACTCTCCCAAGCCAACAGAGATGGTGAGTTTTTCCACAGCAATTTGTTTGCAATTTTTTGAGTTCAAACAAACAAACAAACAAACAAAAACCCCAACAAAAACTAAAACCAAACCCAAACAAACAGCCCCAAATAAACAAACAAAAAACCCACACCCCAAAAATCTCCATTGTGCAGGTTCATATTTTCAGTAGGGTTTTTTTGGTAGGAAGGAATTTTTATTTAATCTTTTGGTCACTTTAAAGTTGTTCTTATTTTGTCTTAGCTTATTAATAGTAAAAAAAAATAAACTATTTCTCACAAAAAAATTATAACTGTATCTTACACATTTAAGATGGTTTTATTACGAACTTTATTATGTGGCTAGAATATGCCCTCTGATTCTTGCAAAGAGATTTAGCATCTAACTGCATCTCCCAGTCTGACTTGTGTAAGCACTCTTATGTGGCTCAGTAATGTTTATCCCACAGCAAGTTACACAACTCCATCAGTCTGGTCAACACGGTACAATTTGTCCGTACTTCCACCTTTTCAGTGAAGAGACTATTTTTCTATTCTGCTGATGTTAAATATCTTTAGCTAGACCACATTGTTATAATGAAAGTAATATCTAATTCCTGGCTAGTTTTTAATTAATTAGTGGTCCATAAACAGTCCCACAAAAGAGTCTGGTTTTTAAAGAAACTGTTCCATTTAAACTATTATTTTCAAACCAATTTTCTACAGCAGATGGTCCTAGTGGCAACCAAAGGGTCAGGTTTTTATAGCCTCCTGGACCTTCAGTATGTCCCAAATTCATAAGCAGTTTCCAGCAATGCTACTGGAAATTGAGGCAGAAGAAAGGTGGTGTGGGGAAATCCGGATCTACCCAACAGCAGTGAAGAAGTAGTGTGGGGCTGATGAGGACTGGCTGGAGCGGCACTCAGTCCAGCAGACTCTCAACATTTTTCTAATATCAGAAAGGAATCTTCTGAGCATAACCTGAAATTACAGTATTATGGTAATACCAGACTAGAAATCTTTCAAGATTTTATTTTCAGGGCTTTCAGAAGGTTTTTTTTTTTTATTGCCCTAGAGATCATGGCACCCCTCTTGTCTCATGGGTTTTTTCCCCCTGCATTCCCCTTTATCAGGAATATCTGAATTTAATCTTTTATTTATATTCAGGTCATTATATGGAAAGGTGAGAATAGAATTTTTCTCCTGCTTGTGCCCTTTTTGTGGTTTGGATGTTTCGGCCTTTTTTCCACATTTCCTTCCACACCCTGGTAACATGCTGCCCACTCTGTAGTCTAGCTTTGCAGAAAATATCACAGTACCTGGGTTTTCAAACCCCTTGTTTCATTACCTTTGCGCTTCCTTACATGGCTTCTTATCGTGGACCCACATAGTTTAGATCTTCTTAAAAATTTACAATAAATTCATTTACTGCTATTTATATTTATTATCAAAAATAGCTGTTCTCTGAGAAGATTAAAAAACCCCGTGGTTCTAATTTACAATTCTTTGGCAAATACGTTAGAAATTTTTAGTGTGGTTCTGTCAAATGTGTTTCTTCTCTAATTCACTCTAGTTTATGGCCATTTTCCCTTTACATCCTTTGGGAAAGTAGTTACTAAATTCTGCAATATTATAAATGGAGGCCAGTTCTGCAATCCCCCCAGAGAGAGCAGTCATTTTCTCATATCTTCCCACACATTCAACACATTTGAAATCCACAGAGTATTTCTTGTGAGTATTTTCTGAACTAAATGACCAAAAAAAAATGTTAATTTTATGGTCCAATCTCACAAGGCATCGAGCATCCTCTGAGAGATACTGAAAACTTTCTGCTTCAAATAGCTTCAGCTTTACTTGAGTGGTGGGGAGAGGCTGCACACAGCAATTTACAGGATTGGGTCCTAAACTGTAATTGTTAAATATCACTCATTAGTCTACAACCATTCAACCCTTTAAGTCTCAAATAAAATTAAAAAAAAGAAATCTTCAGTTGCCTGAACATCTAACCACAGACCAGAAGACATAAGCCCTCCATTGCTCAGCTCATTTGTAATCCAAGTTAAATGTAATTAGATATATCTCAAATTAAAAGTTCTGTTTAAATATATAACCCCATCTTCAGTCTTAAGGTCACAACAGTTCCTGTGTCAGTAGCAGGCCAGACACCAAAGAAACAGTGATATTCAGATCTCCAAGCAAGGCAGAAGAGCCAGTGCTCAGGCCACCATTAGTAGCACCTAACATACAAGGTCAGATACCAGCTTCGTGCAGTGTTTTGCCTCTTTCCCCAGTACGTGCAAGCTCAGTCTCTGCCTTTGAAGTCCATTCACAATAACACATTTCCCAATGCTCTAATTCTAAGTTGTGGGTTTTTTGGGTTTTTTTTTTCTATGATTGGAGAAAAAGAATCAATAAGAAATACAAACCCTCTATTTGTGTTCTTGACACCCATACATTAAAAACAAGTTAACACATACTGTACTTAAAATTCATTCCCATTACCCTAAATTTTAAAAGTACTATTGAAAGTACTACTAACTTTAAAAAACTGTGCTAAATTCAAATAGGTCCCAAGGCTAATGGAAGCAATTTGTATACCAACCCAAACTGACTGGCCCACTTTTCAAAATACAGGTATGATAATCTTGTGGTTTTAAAAGGACATTTAAATTGAAAGACTGTGAATTTAGTACATAATTATACCAATAGAACCCTTTAACTTGTCAACTTGTAAATCTAAAAGGCTATCAATCATTTCTAAAGAGGAAATAAACCTTAAAAATCTTTGATTGACAGTGCTTACTTTTTATGTGGGGAAAAAAAAAAAAAAAAGGAGTAAAGTGGCCAGAAATCCATTTACAAAAGTACATTGTTTTACATAGGTGAGTAAAAAGCCAATAATTACACCTCCAAAAGACATATAAATCAAAGTAAGTACTTTTCCCTCACTTACATATTTTAAGTTGCAGTAAACTTCAGGTAACTTTTTATTAAAATACTTTTCCAAATGCAAAGCTTATTGAAGCCATTAATAGAGTAGCATTTTCATTTAAGCTAATATAATCATTTTTGCAAATACAAGATTTAAGCCATTTTTCTCCTTCCAAACAATAAACTTTCAGCCTGTCTCTTGTGTGAATTAACTAAAATTACACCCAGGTGTACAAAATCTGTCTATCTACCCTAGTGTATGAGTTAAGGCACAATATTTATTATTCTTACCATTTTATGAATTACTTCTTAAACCCTTGAGGAAGAACTTTCTCTCAAATTAGGCTCTAACAGAATAAGCCATGAAGCTCTTTATACAGCAAGTCTAAAGCCGTAACTCATAAAATCTAAGGCTTTTAATCAAGAAAATGCACAATGTCTATGGAAATAAGGATGTGTACGTTATATTCATCTTTTTGAAAGTCCAACTTATTTTTCAACAGAAATGCTGCTTATGCCTCTGAGAAAGATGTTTCCACCATAACTATATTTTCAAATTCTGCACAAATAATTTTAATGACTACATGTAGATAATCCACCATTTTAAAAGTCTTCTCTTTTTTTTTTTTTTTTAAACTAGTCAGTGGAGGGCTTTTTTAATATTTCACATAATGAATTCCTACTGTGTCAATAAAGCGTTGGTCTTTAACTGAATGACTGTCTGATGTATCTGAGGGAGGAATTTGTTTCTCTGGCCATGCTGCCAACTTACAGCAGAATGATCGACACTTAATATCAGCAATTAAAAGGACCTGTTCAAATATCACATGGAATGCATAGCTTGGAGTAGTGTAGCAGAACTCTTCACCAAGGAAAACTCATTCAGTGAATGCAGAGAGTAATTGAATTAGACACATTTTAACATTATTATTCAAAGAAAAATAAACACACACTACATAGAAGCATTATGGAAATATTTCAGAACGTAAAACATATCCAGTTAATTTGTTTCCCATGCATTCATGGTTTCATTTATTCCTTTTATTTCTCAGCCCTTGTTTCTTTTTCATTCTGTTTGACCCAAAACCAATGAGAAAGCAGCACTTAGACCTATGAACTTCCCTCGTGCTTTTCCAGTGGTAAAGACTGCAAAGAGAGAGAAGGAACTCTAAGGGCTCAAAATAACAAAACCAAAAAAAGGCCGAAGGCTACAAACAAATTGGCCTCAGGTCCACAGGTCTGACCGTCCCTATCCCAGATGAGAAATCTGGTCTTAATTGTTTGAAGTGAAACACCCAGAGGAATGCTGCACATGGGAATTAAATGTCCCACAGTGCTTGCTCCTGTGATGCACCAGAGAGTCTCTGGTTTTCTTGGAAGGCAGAGACATTGTGAGTGAGAGTGAAGAAGATAAGGACTTTGTCATGGTTTAGGGTCAGGGTGGTGCAGAGCCACAATGGCTCTCCTAGATCCTCCTGGATGATGTTCAGGAAGTTGTGGCTACAACTGTGGAGTGAAATAAGATCCTTTAGACTCTACTCATGTCTCTTCACAAATCCATGTTTTGTAAATTTGGCTTCAGAACAAAATTAGACACCTAGTGACCAGTCCTGAACTATAATGTCAAAGAGACAGAGTTTTGGGGTCTATAATGCAGTTTGGATTTTTTCCTGTCTCATGAGAGAAACTTCATCAAAACATAAATATAAGTTGACTCTGGGGCTAAGACACACAAAGTTACCCATCCAACACTTCATAGCCACCAAAGAGTATACTGAAATCAATGCAAAAATGCTTCGGCACTGCCACAGCACTGAAGGCCCGGCCAGGGACACATTTAATATATCTCTCTGTGCCCAGATTAAATCAGGTCAGAACATTTGAATGCACAGAGAATTAATATTTTAAATAAAATTAAGGGCAACTAGGAAGGCAGAGTCTTCAATGGGAGAGCCTTGCAAACTTAGCACCTTCAGAGACATTTTACAGCTAAGTACTTATTTTCTCCTAGACATTTGGCCTCTTCCTCCATCAACTCAGTTGCCCATCTCTGTAATCAGCTCACTTTCTTTTTCATCTGTACTTCTGCTGTATTTCCACACTGCTGAGACATAGCAGTATGGGGTGCAAGTGGCAACAACTGAGAGTAGTCACATGAAAGGCTATGACTTCCAACGTCACACTCTTACCAAGCATGGACTGTATGAGGAGATGAAAAGAAGGGGCTCCTGCCCCTCACAGAGGCTACTACAGAGCTTATCCAGGGTATTTGCTTTTGCTAACAGCCTGGGGCTTCTGTCTCCAGGCTCTGGGTGATTTCTGCTAGAATCCCCTGACTCTAACAAAGTAAAATCTTGACTCTGAAAGACAAGGATAGTACAGGACCATGCTAATATCAAACTCCATGTGGCAAAATGCCTTGCTAAGGCCCTGCAGTGCAGCAATACTAACAGTGGATAATATTATAAAGCCATGTCTTGACATGGCATGCTGTAAGCAAACCCTGCCCAACAACTCCTATGTATAGTAGCCTCTTTATGTCTGCTCTACAAAGACAGTGAAAGAAACACTGCAAAATTCTGTAATCAAATGAGAAAAAAAAGTCTGGTTTGCAAATCTCCCTGCAAGGACTATTCCTTTGCTAATTAAAGTTAAATGAAAACATGCAAGCATCTGAGCTATTTGGTTTTGTTGTTGTTGTGAATTTGGCTTGCTTTTTATAAAGTTTCCTTTCCACTGACTTTCCCTGGAGTGTTTATTCCCACAGGCAATGGAAAACGGAAGCGGGTGGGACAGTGACAGCCTGCACAAAAAGGTTTGAACTAGAAAGGCTCTTCCAGTCCTAACTCAGAATTTCCTTGCTTTTCTGGTCTCGGTACTCCCTCACTTAAACATACTCTTGTGCTTTTAATTTCCATTTTTAAAATCAAGTGTTGACATAATGTCATTTTTTTAAATTAGACATACAGAGATACCCAAATATGTAATTCCTATATTTTATTGCCATGTAATGCTCAGACACCATGTGCATGTTCCACACAATAAGAAAAATGCAGAGCTGAGTTAAATGATAAATCTAACACCTAGTTCTCTTGGGTTTCCCTAGTGACTGCGCTTTACTTGGACTAAAGAGGCAATAGGCCAGCATTTGAGGCAGCTCCACTGTGTTCATCAGTGTTATCACAGACACGATAGCATAATATTTTCTTCCTGATAACAATTTTTCTCCAGCAACTAAGAACCAGAGGACTGATTCCCTTCCCACCTACCCCCATCTCTGCAGCCAGTGTGGGTGCTGAAGATGCAAGAAATGCATGTCTTCAGCCCATATTTCTTAATGAAAGTTAAGGAATTAAATTACTAGATCTGTCTAGCAAGAATCATGTGTTGGTTTCTCAAAATACATGAACTCTGAATGCTCACTCTTAGTAACCTGCAACCTGTCTTGAAAAAAAAAGTCAAACAATTTGTGAATTTCACAGTTTCTTCTTCCTCTGACTGTGCTGACCTCTTGTATAATGGGGAAGATTTGGCCATAAGGGAGTCTGAAACAGAGTCCAGTTTCAGGGACTGGAAATTAAGCATATCAATTTCAGAACAAGCCGGTAGTATTCACTGGGGATACAGAGGGCCAGGAGGAAATTAATGCATGTTGGTTACTTCATCTAGTCATCTAGGTTAATTCATGCATCTTTGGCAGTCATTATAAAAAGTGAAAAACCAGCATTTACACGTGAATATTCTCCCTTTTGTGAGACACATTCTGGTAATGCACATGAGCATACAGCAAAAAAAAATTACTGAAAATGGATAGCTCTCAATGGAGTAACCCTTGATTTAAATAAATAAATAAATAAATAAATACATGTGTATGCAAACGCACAAGCATAAAAATGTATACAAGCCAAGACTTAAAATAATGGGTGCCTGAGGTTAGCTCTAAGATCTATATTTAGGTCTACTTAAAAACATTTAAAAAATAAAGATGTTGCATTTATTTTTAAACTGTTGGCTCAGAACCTGATGCAGAAATGCACGATACAGAGAGTAGGAGATGCTAAAATGTCACCTCATCTAACCTTTTCTTTCATTTTTTACTATGCATATTTTCAAGATTTTTTCCTTTGCATGAACTCCTTAAATTCTACAATGTAAGACACACAGGAAATTGTTCCTTTTTGTCACCCTTCACAAACTCCTTTAGGGAAGTCAATATTGAAAACCATTGTGGTAACATTTTGGTATGCAGAAATATTTTCTTTTTAATAATCCCTCTCTCTTTCTCACTCTACTATTTATCATCTTTTCAGATTATTAAATATATATATATTATCAGGGGATGCATAAATGAAACACTCAAGTGTCCTGTTTGAATGCCAAAGGCATTCCTATAGTAAAGCACCCTAGCCAAAATCTTGTCTGTTTCTCAAGTGCAAGTGCATTATAATCAGAGCAAAAAAGAATCTTCAAGAAAGAAAACTGGAAAAACACCATCTATCACATCCAAAATCTCCGCAAATGAGATTCACATAGAAATACGAGTAGAGCTGAATCATAAAAATGAGATGAATTGTCCCTAGCTGTAATGAACATTATAGGTGTGATGTTCTTGGAAGGGATTGACCTCCTGTGAGGTATAATTTAGGTCTTTAATCCCTCTCCATAACTAAGCTTAAGTCCCTTGAGAAAACAATAGTTTCCAAACATCTTTATTTCTAAACCTTAGTTTTGATTTGTCTACATGAAATTGCAATAAGGCTACTCACTTGAAAGAAAGGACCTTTTTGGCTATATCCTCAATGATGCAGCAAATTGTTTAAAATTAAAACAATTGGGTTTGTTGTTTGCTAGTCTGTAACATTGAAACAGAAATGTATAATTTGAGAGCTCTCAGTAGTTGCTGAGTTTAGCAGCCGTTATATCACCTGCTTCTAGAATTGTTCAGGGGGTTGGGGTTTTTTTTGCAAAAATTTTGACAATAACAGTTATCAAGGGTAAAAAAAAAAATAATCATACCAGCCTGTCTGATAAACATGTTTCCCTGCCCTCACACCCCAGTGAGCACTGTGACACTATACTTTTATCATCTAGCGTGTGCTCAGAATGAGCTTAGAACAGCAATTGCCAGGAATAGGCAGGCGATAAACTGCATTGATTTAACACATCTTGTTTTCAATCATGCTCGGATTTTCTGAGCACGCATTTTTCCTGTACTCCAGCTTGTAGCTTTTATCTGACGAGCTGATCCCTTTTCACTGGAAAATGAAAAGGTCGCACAATAAGACACGGTTTACTGGAACTTGAGCACGCACCAGGGAAAGTATTTTAGATAAATACTGTCAGACATAGTGGAGCTGAATTTCAACAACACAATTGCTAAACAACAATACTTATTACTCTCTAGAACAAGCCTACAAGCAACTTATGGCTCACAGCAGGGGAGATCTCAGAGTTAGTCTCAATAGTTAGAGAAACCTTATTCAAGCCTGTTTAAAGATGAAGTATTGCTTCAGCCTTACATGCACTGACTAGCCATACCGCAGGACCAAACTAAATGCCTCCTCAAATGCTTTCCTAGGTAATTTATAAATGACAAAAAAACACATCAATGACTTTTTTTTTTTTTTCCCCCTCAGAAAGGTGATTGACTATGTGCTTGATTTAATCAAACTGGGTACTGGGTAGTGGTAAAAGAAAATTACCCATATGTGATTGCAATTTAACAGAAACTAATTAATTAACCCAGGTGAGTTGTTGAGGATGTCAGTAAACAAGCAAGGAGTAATATGGCACGACCCATCTACCAATGTCCAAGGTAGAGTAGGCTCATAACAATAATTCTAATTTTTTTTCCCCCTCCCTCTGAAGTGACTGCAATGATTCTAATCAATACAGTACCGGAAGCAAAATATCTTTGCTTATTCGTAACAGAAGAGGCAAAGAAAACTTCCAAGTTATTCTTTACTGCACTAATTTGTCAAGAAAAGGTCTTGACAAGTCAACAGGGAACCTGACCTAATTCTCCTCCTCAGTCTAAGTGGACTAACACCCCTTTCCCTACAAGGGTTCAGCTGCCAATCTGCTGCCACAGAGGCATGATGGGTTTACTCCAGCTGCAGCCCCCTTCCTCAGCACCTCCTTCCCACGCTTTGTGTGGATTCGTGCACGTAAGCCAAGTACGCATGAGGTTGTCACCTGCTTGCACATCCGGTACTCAGTGCAGTACCTAAACCCACCAAATCCTCTTTGTTTTTTTGCCTGGCAGCAGTATTTCAAAACCAAACTCAAAGAAATGAGCTTCCCATCCACCTCCCCTCTTCAGACTTGGGAAGAGACTCATCTTTGCCCGTGCTTCCCAGTCATGTGCAGCAGCCTTTGTCAAGAGAGGGCCTCCATTTTCATGGACCTCAAACAGTCCCCAGGCCTCCTCCTTCATTTACAGGTATTTCAGTACCATTGCTGAAAAGCCAGCTCAACCCCTTCATAAATAACTTGGACCACAAGTGAGAATAGCATCTATAGTAGAGGAATTCCTTCAACACAGGCTATTTGCTCTGGCAGCAGCGGGTTCAGCCCCAGGGTGTTATTCTCAAGGTGTCATGCCCCACTAGCTCACTTGGGTAAGCACTTTTATGTGGCAAAAATACAGCAAATGGTGATGTCTGCAGCTGAAAGCAGTCCTTCCTGTCATTTCTCCCTGATTTATCGTTCATCACTTTTGCTTACAATTGCATGTAGTTTCTCAATCTCTGCAAACATAAGATGGGGATAAGGAACTCCAGCCCCTGATCCAGTCTGCACTTTTGGAGGAAGAAGCCATGTTTCTCCAGGCAGCTGGTCACTAAGACACAGTCAGCTGCTGGCTCAGCTTAGCAATAACAGTTGATGAGACACAGTGATACCACCTATTCCTTATGGAAGCTGCAATACAGAGGAAAGTCCCCAAACCAAAGCATTATCCCCACAAACATCCTTCCCATTTGTCAGCAATGTCAGTGCAAAACTGGTGTGAAATATTTATGTTTTTCTTGCTTCTCCTGAATGTGTTTATTAGTCATTTAGGCCCAGCATAAACTCATCTTAAATTCACTTTGTCCAGGATCCTTAACCAGTATAAAGCAGAACTATTCTGTCAATTTTTCTGAAACTATACTGATACTGGCTGGAAACTTTACTGGATGGAGCTTAGTTTATATTTTGCATATATACATCAGAGAGCCAAGCTTCCACTTCCAGTCAGATACATCCATCTATCTTGGATGTTCTGCTCACATTGTAAGTCTTACAGAAAGAATATGGTAAATATTATTTAAATTACATTTTGAATTATAATTTTAAATAGGCAAGTCAGAAGCAAAGTGATAGACCTCAAGAAAAGTATAAAGTAAAATCCAACTTTGCATGCAATGCCACTTTACATTCAGCCCTGTGAGCCTGTCTGCAAGAGATCTCACAAGCATAGATTTCTCCCTCTCACCTGGCAAGTTGTTTTGCTAGATGAGTAAGTTGAAAATCCATGCTGTATTTTAGGGTTATCTCATGCAACACAGGCAGAATTCTGATATGTCTTCTTCATTAAGTGCTCATAATCCCAGAAATGAAAGTAACATCTCTTCCCAGGGTGCCTGTTAACTGAGAAACTCGTCTTAATTGAATGCACAGATCAGTTAACCATCTTCAGATTCGCACACCATTATTGCCCCATTTGCACAGCAGCTCTGCTAGCAGGTCTCCTCCCACCACTGTGCTTAGGGGGGATCTGAGGTTCAGTAAAGGAGGGGAGGTGCTGGAAGTGATGGGCAAGCACTGTCAAGGGCTTACGCTCATGACAAAATGAGTGCTCTGGGGCTGAACAGGCCTTTGCTAAATTGTCGACACTAGATCACCTGGCAAGTCAATTACAGAGAAATCAACAAATACTGCAGCTCTGCCCCCAATTCCAAGTTAAGTAGCCTCCAAACACGACTACAGAGACATCACTAATCTAGAATCAGGAGCCACATGGGTATAAGAGAAGAGGAAGTAAAAATAATTGCCTTCGCATCTCGCCTCTCTCCCACCATCACAATTTACCATCTAGAATATATGCGGCAAACCAGTGAAGATGAGTATGAAAATTAAAATATCCCAGGTGCAACCATTTGCCTATAAAGCTGATGCTTCAAAAAGAAACTGTAAACAGCAAAGAACTAAGGAACCAAACTGGAACTCACTGGCCTCACTGTCCAGTGGGAGTGAACTGATCTTTGGTTCTTCAGTGGTTACTGCTGATTTTGGCATACACAGCAAACATCTCTGCTGGTTGGTGGCACCCTGAGGCAGTAACCACATCCCTGAACTCAGCTGCACTCATTCTCCAACTGACTTATGCTGTTCTGAGGTAGCTGAAGTTTTACTGCACTCAAATAGGACTCAGAAAAAATAGCCATTTTTCTTTTAATAGGTTGTTTGTTTGGGTTTTTTAAAGTATTTTAAGTGTTATTGAATTATTTTTTCTAAACTAGAGATATTATGATTTCGCTAATTCAAGGCAGAGGTAGAATACACAGATTAAAGATGCAAAGAGCATCAGAAAATAGAGTAGAAGATACAAAGTTACTGTGGATAACCAGAAATGGTCACACAGATTTATAATCATGCATTTGTGCTTGTTTACTTCTTCATTTTCTATGTACCATCGACAGCCTATAGGAAAATTCAGCTCCGAAGTTATCAATTAAATACCTTCATAGTAGTATGGTATTGACCATTTTGTCTTGTATAAAATAAATACTTCCCTTCTATCCAATTCAAAACAAAAGGCAAACCCCACTGTAATGGATTACATTATTCTGTAAAAATTTGTTTCTAGATTTCATGAGAACTGTTGTTATTATAAAAAACTGCCATCATGATATATCTGTATCATATTAATATGCCTCAAAGTTCAATATGGACACAAAAAGCATCATCAGGTGATAAAAACAAAGATTCTGGAAGTGTGACATGAAAAAAAAAAAAAAAGAGTATTCGAATGTTAAAATCTAATTTAGCAATTTGCAAATTGTCAGTCTAAAAGGAGGAATTTAACATTAATCTTGCTGGAAGTGGCATACTTATTGGTAACTGGTTTGTAGTTTTCCAGGCAGTAAGCAATATATATAAATATACTTCTGGGTCCATCAGCAGTACGCAAGAATGCGCTTAAACAGACAAACCCACTAAAGCCCTGAGTGCACAAAGTATTAAGCACCTGGCTGCCACAGTTAATTAGTCTGTGCAGAGCAATGCACACACGATGCTGCTCCTGCTCCAAACCAGCTCCATCACAACTGGCCTGGGGCATCTCTGCTTTCTGCTCTCCTGTGTTGTGTATATGCAACTTGGGAGTGAAGCTTTTTCTTCCCCCCCATGGTCCCTGTGCATGCCAATCTTGGTATCTAACCACTTGCTGTAAGGACACCTCAGCTCACCAAGGAAGATACAGGGACAGAGATGGTAAGGAGTGGCATCCTGCACCATCTGTCAATGCCGCACACTTAGAAGAGGAGTTACTTGCCTTTTGGCCCATAATGCATTTAGCTACTGTGCAAAGCAGGCAGAAAGGCTATTAGAAAATGGCTCCATGCAGGGAAGAATTTGCAAAAATGTCAATGTCTTGGGCTTCAGAGAAAATCACTTTGGTTTTGCACTGGAAAGAACGTGCTGATGCCTGGCAGCCTTTGTATGTCACTGGGCTGGCAGTGCCTACACTTGCAGAGTCCAGGGACAATCAAGGGGCTACAATCAAGGGGACAATCAAGTTGCTCTTTTAAGAAAGGAGATTCTCAGCAGTGGAATTTACTCACTTTGTTGGCATTGACAATTATATTCTGTGTGGTCTTTAACTGAGCAGATGATACACATTCAGTGGCAAAGGTAATAATTCAAAATAAATCTAAGTTGTAGCTGACTGAGTGAAAAATGGACAGTGACAAGGTGCTGTGCCACACTAAACACCAATGTACTTGCACAGTTGATTGTCTCAAAAAAACATGCTATTTTTACATCTTTACTTAACAAAGACTTAACAATCTTCTCTTAAAGGAAGCCATATAAAAATGTTGTGTGGGTGTGTATAAGTGGTTGTGTGACTAAAATGTGTTATCTGCATCTCCTAGAAGATAATTTTGCATTTGCTGTATATCTACGTGTACAGAGGCTTAGAAAGGGCACGATCCTTTCTCCAGCCTGTAGCAAGTGGTAGATTACTGCTGGAGCAGATGCATCCCAGCTTATCATAGCCAAAGCTGGGAAAAACACAGAAATTATATTTAAGTCTAGGACCTGCTAACTGATAGATGCTTTCTCCAAATAGCAAAGGGAAATGTAATGTCACTTTTTTCTTCCAAATTTTGCTTGTTGCACAAAACAAAAGTGAATCAGCAAAAGAAGAGAGAAAAAATATTCCCACAAGATTCTCCTGCTCTTCTCAAGACAACCCAGACCTGTCATTCACCTTCGTTCCCTTTCCTTCTGCAATTTGCCCACACCAGCGACATAAGAGACAGAGCCCACTTCAAAAGCCACTATTTCAGTAGTTTATCACAAGTGCAAAATAAAACATGTACTGAAACACATGAAAAAGGAAACTAAATTCAACACCTCCTGGACACCGCGAACAAAACTAGGACAAAGTACATTTTTTTTCCCCAACATGTAAATATTCAGAAATTAGATGACTGGAAAGGGAGAGATGGGACAAATCCAGCTCTGTTTTAAAGCTTGTTATACTGTGAAATACCATATTATTCTACGGGCAGTGTTCATCTTACTTCAGCTAATTGTCTATGATGGACAGTGACCCACCAAAATTTGTGTAAGTTGGTGTAAGTATCAAATGGCAGAATTCAGTTTCAAGTACTCTTGAAAAAGTACTCAGGGTTGATTTTTATTACATTTAACTGTTAAGCATTAAAGTCATTATTTTTTATTGGTTAGGCTCTTCAATCCCACTGGATTAAAGAACACATTACATGATTTGGTTATTTTTTTTAGCATTAAAACCTCTGGATTTCAATCAGATTATGGCTCTGGGGCTCTTACATTTCACGGTATTTCCCCAGCAATGAAGATATATTTCCAATAGCAAGAGTGAAGTAACTCTCTTTTTTTTTTCGTGTACCCATGCAGAGGTTTTTTGCCTTAATATAAGAGCTCTTTCCACGTTATCTGGCATCATACGTTCCCTGTAATTTATAGTTCTTCTGCATTATATCTCCATTTGAGAGCTGGTAAATGAACAGCCATGAAGCTATAAAATGTAGGTACCTATGCCTATTTCAGGCACATAAATGAACTTCCAGGACTCTAAATATAATTAAAATTCTGACTGTAAGCAACAGAGTCAAAACCACACAAGAAGTCTGAGTCTTAAAAAGAAGATTTTCTGCAACTGGATGACAAGCTACTTCTCACCAGTGCTGTGGATCTGCAATTTCCAGTGTCTAGTCACTAGTAGCATCTGACGATACCAGGATCCAGCTATTGTTCAAGTATTAGTTGACTAAATATGTGAACAACCACAAGGGACAAGATTCAAAATTCATTACTCTGTGCTGTGATAGACCCTTGTAAAAGAGCGGATGCAATTTTACAGTAATAAACTGCATAGGAAAGGAGCTGTGAGTCAGAGATTACCTCCCATTCCAAAACAAATAAAGTTTTCTGACTTCTCCTTAAGGTGTTAATGAGCAAAAATGAGTACCTGCTCAGCACTGTACTATTGCCTTCAAGTAGAATTTATTCTCTTTGAAGTTTTTTAACGTATTTTCACTCTTAATTCATTTCCAGCCATTATGAAACCATTTGGAGACAAGTAACATCCCAGAAAAAAATATATATATTTAGTGGCTGTCATTAATTTCCCATTAAAATAACAGGATCTACAAAGGAAAGACCAGTATTTTTCAGCTTGTGGTGTACAAACTTTCAGGACCCCAGAGGTTCTGCAACCATTTCTTGGTGGTCTTTGAAAGGGAACTAGGAGAGATGCAAGTCTATTGTCAACAGGCTTAAAGTCACTGCGCAATTCATTGTTCAAGGGTCTGCATTTATGCTGGAAAATATTTAGGTGTCCACAACCCTGAAAAATGTTGAAAAGACATTGCAATAGATGGTTTGTTGGCACAAGCTCTCCTCCCACTGGAAGATTTGCTACATACATTGAGGCACCAGCTTGGAAGACTGTGGATATTTTCTGCTGAATGGGGCCCTTAGAGAGGAAATATTTGATTTACTGCAGAGTTCTCATTTCCCTGAATTGCAAATAAAGTGTAATTTGATTAAATGTAAATGAATCCTACAATACTTTTGGTGGCTTGTCTGAAACAATTGATTGTAATGGGCATCCATCATTTGGTTTGATTTTTAATTCAGAGACAAAAAAGGCAAAATGAGAAAACTAAAGCAAGGGCCACTAACATTCTAGAGCTGGAGCAGTTGGGATTTCTGGCACTAGACTGTCATTTCCATTGTTCTCAGAGCGCAAGCAATGCACTAGAGGGGAAACACAACAGCTGAAGAAAAAAGAATCATGTGAAACACATACATAGAAATACATACATAGCAATAGATATAAAGGGAAAATAACATTTTTTGCAATGAATTCTGCTAGATCAGCTTAAAGAGTGCAATCTGATAAATTTATTTTAACACTGATATTCTAAAACAAATGAATAGGGAAGATATTTTTCTGTGTTTCTCAGTTAGAAGAAAAGCTTTGTTTTTATAGATCACCCAATTCCTTTACCATCAAGATAATTTCCAAGTGCATAATACTGGTTTCAGCAGTTCTTGTGGTCTGAAGTCATAAAAGAGAAGTGAAATTTTTGATAGTGACACAAGCTTGATAAACTTCTGGTGTCACTTTCTTTAAATGTGGAACTACTCCAACCACAGAGATAATTATAGATGACCAGATTGTAACTGCTTTATTGCTTCTTTTTCCTCATAAATTTTAATTTTGGAAAGTTAAGTGAAAAATGTGGTTTCAATTTCCTACAAATTGCACACAATTTGGTTTTAACAAGAAAATAGGAAGAGATGGTATGTTCTTTGGAGAGAATTATGGGGAGGAGTTTGTTTCTTTGTCTTTCAGCATCGTCAGAATAACAAAGTACGAAATGCAAAAAAGATGACTAAAAAAAAAAAAAACCAGAAAAACAGCTGTACAATGTACTAAGAAAAGCACCAAGTAATTCTTTATCTAAATAAGCTCTGAGCAATTTAACAAGGTAATACAATTGCTCTAGCCTTTTTCCCCCTCTGTTTTACCAGACTAGAGCTTAAAAGAAATCAAGCTGCATACACGTGTTACAGTTAATCTTCTAATGAGAAAATGCTGTGTACATAACCATCTTGCTCTCTCAGAAGGTACCAGCAATTGTCAAAGTGCTATGCAAAAGGAGCCCTATTCAGACCATATTAAAAAGGCTTGGATAAACACTTACATGGAACTAACAAAACAAGAGCCAGAAATAAAAGACAGAGACAATATTTATTTTGCCTAAGAGGTACATGGGACTCAAATCAGAGTGTGGCTTTATCTGCTGTACCCATACCTATAATTACAATACACATATTGGGATCTTAAATCATATTAAAGACTCCTTAGCTTTCCTTTATCAACAATGGTCTGACAGAGGTTTTAGAGGAGATGGAAGATGTCCTGGAGTAGGTCAGAGCAGCATAAAGTAGATTTTAAGAGGGAATCCTGCCAGGGCTGCTAGCAGAGGAGTGAGTGGGCTTCCCTCAGGATGTACGGGGAGATAACCCGAATCCAAGCAAGTCTATTGGTCAGCATAGCTACAAAATGGGAGAGTGGAGATCAAAATACCAGATGGAGAGTCCACTAAAAGCTTGCAGTCAGGCAGTCAAGACTTACTAGAAGGACTGCAGATATTGTCATTCTTAGAATAATCCCATGAAACTTTACAAAGGTTGACAATTAGATTCCTAATGTAATAGAGCACTTAAGTAACCTAGAGTTTCCTTGACTGCTTCTAAATAAGGATATTCTTAAAGGTCACTGATTGATTTACACTGTTATTAATTACAATAATAGTGAAAATTAACTAGTAATGTATGTAAACATGAAGCCTTTGTCAGTTTTCTTTCAAATGTTTAAAAGTGTGCAGAGCTTCTAAGAAGTAGTAGTAGTAAGTACACAATAGACACACATTTGTAATGAATTTTAGTGCAAAAGAAATTTTCATTATGAAAGTATATGTGAAAAAAAAAACTCAATACCCCTGAAAAAAATTCTTCTACTGTAAATAGTACATGGGGGGGGGGGGGGGAAAAAAAAAAAAAAGGAAAAAAAAAGATTAAAAAAAAAAAAAAAAAAGAAAAAGAGAGGTTATTCATTTACAGAAAGGATGAGAGAGGA
>JAAGNO010014535.1:0-30784 GCA_033439905.1 Ceryle rudis | reverse complement strand
CAGTCCATTTTCTCACATTTGATGGAGGCCTGGACACACTGCTTCCTCGATCTGCTGTCTGGACCACAAAAAAACAAAAAAGGTCAAAATATGAAAACCAGCAGCTTCCATAAAAACTCGATTTAGCATATTTGTGAAATCTAGAGGGACAGAACTTATTAGGGAATTACTGCACAAATTTGAGAAAATATCTGTGATGAATTTCACCCAGTTTTAGACTGTATTACACAAGCTCCTGGGAAATTTTTTTCTTTGTAAGAGAACTGCCACCAGCCAATAACAGTTTAAGTCTCAAACTCTTCTTTAAAAAACACACGTGTGCAATGATGAAACTGCTCAACTGCTCTATTGACACCCTGTGCCATAGTCATTTCCTGTGTTAGCCATAATACATTGTTTGTCTGTCCTGACTGTAATCACCAAAGGCCGAGAAAAACCACAAGCATTACCAGAGCCTTAGAAAGATGCTACACCACAAACACCTTGACCCACAAGAAAATAATTCTTTCAGTGAATAAAAAGGCACGGTCTTACTTCTTTCCAGAGGCAAAAGTATGTTTTCAGATTGCAATTGTCCCTTCCTGACTGTAGATGCAAAGAGTGCAAGAGAAGGGGGTTTTCTTCACCCCACATGTCCCCACAGAGTCAGAACACACACCTCAGTCATTTATCATCATGCCATCTCAACCTGCCAGCTTGACAAGGATTTTTCCCCTGGGGCTTCTAAACTAGAAACGTTATTTAGGTTACAAAAACAATTGCACGTTTTCTGCTTCCTGAGCCAGTGTAGAGCTGTGAGCATGCAAATGAAAGGAATCTTAACCCTACCAGGGCTGCAGCCACAGCACACTCCTCAGCGCTTCTTGCCCAAGGAAAACACACACTGATGGAGGGAGAACTTGTGCCTGGGAAAGCAGCGTACAGTGAGATGCTATGACCATTGCAACCTGTGCTCACTTCAGTATCGACGGTTCAAGAGCCTTAGTGCAGGGCCTTGCAGTTGACAGAAAGCCATTTTCTTTGGCCTTTGCATTGGCTGTAGATTATTTTCCTCTTTTCATTTTCCTCCCTTCCCCACATTCCTTGATCAGATGTGTCTGTTTCACTCCCCCCCTCACTGTATGGATTAAAGGGGAAAGGACAAACCCTGCAAGCCCAACAATGCTGAGGATCCAGTGCAAATCTGCAGATCAGTGTTAGCTGAAATCTGCAGGAGGTCTGATCTGTTCAGAACTTGCTCATCTCATCTGGCTCATATTCCTAGATAATGATCATGGGAGATGCAGTAAGTTTGCAGGCATGTATAAAGCAGCTTCCTCACAGAGCAGGACACACATTTGTCTTTACAAGTGTTAAAATGTTGCACTCTTACAGGAATTCACTATTTTTAACCTCGCACAATTTCTTGCTGCTTAATTTTTTTTTTTTTTTACATAGGTAAATCTTGTCTGTGCTTATTATAAAATTATTGCTGCTAAATTATTTATGCCAAACAATCAAGTGCAATACCTTTGCAGATGTCAGCAGATAAACAGAAATGCAATATTGCATGATGGAGTTTAATGTTCTGGAAATGTCGGGGTGCTTATTTTAAAATTTCACTGACCTTTGCTGTCCTTTTTTCATGTTTGTTTGTTAAGGAAACACTGCAATAAGATTAGGATTTTTTTTTTTTATATGTGGATCCTGTCAATATTTAAGGAAAACATGTTTCCTCAATTATAGCATTTCTGATCATGTGGTATCAAAAGAGACAGTGCAGAGGTACCATTTATACAGAACAGAGGCAATACATGTGATACAGCAAAGAGAGCAAGAGCAGAAAAACTTAAGCAAAGCCAAACTCAGGATTGTCATAAGAGGTGCACAGAAACACAATGTCTGCATGTTGCTATAGCAGGATACCGTAACATTAAGATATTACAGGTTTGTGGTTATTTGGGGGGAACCTCTCTTTTCCTGCCAGCAGTCCATGCTCTGTAGGACCTCTGTAACAAGGCAATATTGTCTCTGAAATAATGAGCAGGGGAATGCAGTGCTGTTCTTCCATTGCAATGTTAGGTGCAATGTTGCACACTAAAGCACGAGATCAATACTTCCAGCAGCAAACCGTTCAATACACCTGAATTATTGCTTCATTTTTCTTCTTATTATAGATGAGTTGTGTTATTATTTTCCCCAAATCGATACTTTACAACCTTTTTTATCCGTTTCTCCATAAATTTTGTGATTACTTTAAACTGGGAATTCCGGTACACTAAATAAGATGCAGTATCTGAGAGGTAGTGAATGTACCGACACAATTTTTTACTCAAGACACTGCTTAAAGGCAGATCCTAATCAATAGCTAAGTAGGAAAATTTTTACGTAAGAAAGTTGGAAGCAGCGCCACTTTTGCAAAATCAAAATTCACTAGAAAGTATTAGCTACCAAAGAAGTCTATTTTAGAAATATGGGGAAAGAGAGGTCTGATGGGCATTTTGAGGGGGAAATTTAATTCCAAACAAATATGCTTTTTACTTCCCTCAGCTAACGGGTGACCATAACTCTCTGAAATTGTTTCTTACGAAGCAGATAATCCTGTGCACCTTAGAGTGATTTAATTAGCTTCTGAAGCTGTCTCCTGCTAAGTGTTTAAAGCATCTGCAAATCAAATCATGTTAACTCATCTGCTGCACCACTTTCTTTGTTCTATGCATAGGACCTTCCTA
This sequence comes from Ceryle rudis, assembly GCA_033439905.1. NCBI lineage: Eukaryota > Metazoa > Chordata > Aves > Coraciiformes > Cerylidae > Ceryle > Ceryle rudis. Next base: position 28,073 of record JAAGNO010014535.1, on the reverse strand, counting down.
ATAGCATTAATAGAAGCATGAGCTTCCCTGGAGAGGGGAGTAGCAAAGTAAGTTAATTACATAGTTATTGTAAAATTGTGTACATTATTCCACAGAACGCAATGGGTAAGTATTAAGGTGCTACACAGAAGATAATGACAATTTTGGGTGATTCCAAGGACCACAATGTTGTAATTCAAAAGGATGCCCACTGAAGTCAGGAATTCTGCCCAATTCCTGTGTGCCCTCTGCCTGGCCTGGCTGCTCATGGACTGCAGACCAGGATCCCAGCTCTTGCTTATACCTTGGCTACAATTTCTGTCCTCATTTTCTGCAGAATTACAAGAATGAGCAGTAGGAGGTACAGTAATCTCCACTCAACTTTTTATAACACTTCAAAAATTTTAAAAGGTGAAACCAACCAAGCAACCAAAAGCAAACAAACAAAACCCCCTGGGATTTTCTGCTATAAATTGGATAGATTTCTGCTCTCATCCATTTGGTCTAATTAGGCACAGTATTGCAGGCCCCCCAAAGATCAAGTCCAGCAGCTTATTCAGATCAGGGCATCAGTACTACTGTAGGGCAAATAATTCAAAACAAAGCATTCCCTCTCAGTAACTGTCCAAAGAAATGTTTTGCTTAACAACTAACTAGTTAGCTGAAAGCAGTTGTCAGATGTTTTTACTGACTAACCTTATCGTTATAGATAGATCATTGAAGAGTAGATTGTTACAAAGTTTTGGTTTAAATTCTCTATTCATAGTCTGTGCTCAGAGAGATCATCACCTCACGTCTGGTTGCTAGTTTTGCGTCATGTTTCTTAACAACCAACAGTAAGTTTACAACATTTTGTTCAGGGAAAGACATACACACTATGAAACGTGAATTTCCATAGATTCTGAAAATGGACTGTCTCAGTTATCTCACTTGTTCAAACATGCACAGGGAGCGAAACACTACAGGGAAACTGAAGGAAATTCATTGCCAAAAAACCAAATGAATATTCAAGGTCCACAGAAACGCCCTTATTTCCCAGCTCTAATCAGCATGAACATCTGTGAAAAAAAGTCTAATGGGGGAAATTGGAGAGGGGAGGGGTCATTTCCATCCTTTCCCTTAGGCCCCAATTTGAAGAAGCTTCATTTGTCTTCTTAGCAGAACTTGCAAGCAATGCAAGGATGAACAGTTTTGGTGAAGAAACGATGTGTGCATTGGCCTTGTCTTTGGGAAATTTGAACTAAATACTTCATTCCAAAACAGAAGATACCCTGTTCTTGTTCCTGCCTCTGACTCGCCAGACCTGTGCATTACCCTGAGAGCTCCTCTATCAATAACAGAGTCTGAGCTGACAAAAGCACTCAGGGAAAATATGATCTTAAGGCAAATAGGTGAGGCATGGTTCATTCTCTTCCTTTTAAATAAACGACATGCACATTTCAATGCAAGATTCAAGGGAACCAAAAGTACCTCAAAATTAAAAGCTACAGAGAAAATACTATAGTTTTTCAGTATCATGGCCACTTGGAAGACCTATTTTTAGGAACAACAATGTAACAACAATTTCTAGTAGCTGTGCACAACATGTGTGCGAAATTTGGGAGAATTCTTTTCAAAGTGTTGAAACTAGTCAGAAATCTATATTTGGAAAAAATAATTCCCTTGCAGAAGTGACCTTTCAACATGAATCCGTGGTTACTTCTGGCAGTAAAATCTTGCCTTTCAACTTTACAAACATAAGCTTGCTGCTAGAACTGCCTGAGCATACAAACTATGTATTTTATTTGATGAGTTGTAGTCCTCTAAGGAAATTACCCCATGAAAAGCTAGGAATAGGATATAAGTTAGGAGAAAAAACCCCAACCAAATGAAAACCAACACCACCAACAAAAGAACAATAAGGACATGTATTTCACAAACTATCTTGGAATTGTAATACTTGGGGCAATAGTTACTTTCCTACACAGCACCTATTATCATGTGGGGTCACTGAGGGTGTAATGCTTCTCACCCAGCTTCAGCCATCAAAGTGCATATTTGAGCACTTGTTTAGAGTCCATCTGCAGACAGTGGAGAGAAGAGTTATCTGATAGTGATTCACCCACTACTAACATGATGTCTGAGACAGTCAAGGGGATATCATGCCCCAGAGCTCCAAAGACAGCATCACTAGAGCTCACTAGATTTCTATCCTTTCTGCAGACAAAGTAAAAGAGGAAGGACCTCATTATGTTGAAAAGCGATGATGAAGCCATTCCTGGAAGATGCTGCAGTACTAAAAAGTGACAGCAAGTTTCACAGTTATTCATAGACATCACAGGTTTGCCTCTGTAATCTTCACAGCTTTAAAATGGAGAGTTTGGCGCCATTTCCCGTTCTAACAAATGTGTATATTTGCTAGATGACTGTTACAACATCTTAATTTCCATTTGCATTTTCTTTCCCATGGGGACTTCAAAAATACCATTCTTAGTTAATTGTGGGAGGTTTCTCTGGTTTTTAGATAGGCTTTTTTGTCTTTTTTTGTTTGTTTTTATTATTATTAACCCTCTGTGTGCTGGGAATAGGGTTTCCTCTTATTAACCACCAATGCTGACACCTGCTTCTATGCAAGAGCAGTTCAAGTCCATGACTCTTCGTTCAAAGAGGTTAACCACAATTTATGCCAACAGGAAAAAGATGAAAAAAATCACATTTATGAGGGAAGGAAGAGGAGAGAAATTAAAGACAATACTGAAAGATGAAATAACAGTGGTACGGCCATGCAAATAGCTTAGGGCAAACTGCACAAGACTAGGTTTTCAATGGTAGATGTCCAAATCCAGGCTCTTTATTGTGATACTGAACGGATGGTTTATGCCTATCTCCCCAAGGTGTAAACTGCCATGAACTATCTGGTACTTGGTAATCTAAATTCAGTGTGAGTATGAAAGAAGTTCATGCAGAATAGCTGACCTGATGCAAAACCACAGTCTAATTTACATCCTGCTAACATGTTTGTGTACTAATACATTTAATAACTTCTGTCCTACCTTGTGGAGTAAAAGACCTCCATATGCTTGGCTTGGCAGAATTAAGTAATGATGGGTTTATACTTCTGTAATTAACTGCAGAGCTCACAACACACCAATGACAAGATCCAATAGTAAAACACCTTCCAGGGAAGATTATATAGTTACACACAGACCTCAAACAATTGTACTTGAGGGTTTTTTGTTTTTTTTTGATTTGATTTGGGGAGGGTGGAGGAGGAGGAAGACAGTTGAAGAAATTAGTAAAAAAAATGCAGTAGTATTATTGCCACAATGTTCTTGCTTAGTAACATCAGCAAATGGGTGACTTTACAGATCTGCCAGATAATCCTAGGGAATTTTGTTGACATTGTTGAAACTTTTGTGCAGATTGATTCTTCAAGGAAATTCTACTTTCTCAAAGACATTAGTCAGCCATTAGCATGAAATAAAGGTGGACTATTGCCAAATGTCTCAGATCATTTAAAACACCGTGGTTACAGTTCCCTTCCTTTCTGAGTTTCTTCTCTTCCCTCCATTGGCTCCTTTGATGCCAGCAATACAGCGTCTCTCCAGCCTACAAAGGCACGTCTGTGCTGCAGACTGCAATATGGTACACACAGAAATACACAAACCAGCTTTAAATAAAGTAACAATGGACTCTGCAACCTGCACCAGGAGGCAACTCTGCAGCCTTCTGGGTAAGTCTGAGAAGCTGCTAGGATTGCACTTGGTCATACTGGGACTAAACTGTTTCCAGCATATCCATCCAGACACCACAGCAGACCACATCACTTAATCACTTGATATCTTCATAACTAAGCAGAAGAGCCTGTGTGAGTTCTTCCAAGACAGCAGAAAAGTACAAAGAACTTCACATTCCACGCAATAAATTGCTCTTGCATCCACTGAGATGAAAGGCTGCAGGTACAAGATTGTGCTTTTATCTATGTATTAACAAAAAAGCCTGAATCTGTAGACATGGGATATATTGGGGCACATCTGCTCTGTAGTCTTTGCTGTCAGCAAGCTTTAACCAGGCTAGATAAGCATTACTGGCTGCATAGGGATGCTACTACAAGCATAAAGCAAGTGAGGCTGCCCAAGCCGTGCCCCAGGGGAATGATGGCTGTACACTACAGTGCTGGTCTGAGCCAACCATACAGCGTTCGTTTGTGTAACAAAATGCCTAAGCAAAATGAACCCTCACTAACAAGCACCTCCAAGGATTAAGCACATCTTAAGGAGGCTATTTTGCAGGTATTGCTGTGCAAGAGCGTGCCTCAGGCAGCCACACACTAAATTCCCATTCTGACTTCTTCGCCAGAGCCAGCATGCTGTGCACATGGGCACCTCTGACAGTCTAGCCCACAGCTTGGCCATTTTTTCAATAACACACAGTAAATCCTGCACACAGTTCCAGGCAGAAATCAAAACCTGCTGGACCCCATGAGAAGCACAGGAAGGATGAGTTGGGTACATATATACATCAGCCAAGGAAGACAGAATTCCCAGCTAACCGTCTATGAAATGCTTCAATGGCAACAGGTAGCCAAGGAGCCTGCCTTCTGAACCAGCAAAAAGATAGTTCCTTGTCCTTCTTCTCAAAGCACAGGATCAAAATGCATTAAGGCAAGCAGTACCACCACTGTTTCTACCATAAACTGTCCATCTCTGTGGCATTAATCTAATCTGAATAAACACACATTAAGAAACAAGAGAGTGAAGCCCCCTATAGAAACAGCTCAATTCAGACTTCTTAGAAATTCATCTCAGCTCTCTATTTTATTGGCCATTTTTTAAAAAGGGGGAATAGTATCTTATCAATTGACATGAGCTAAAAGAAGAATAAAAAAAAAAAATTAACAATTTCAGTCTGGAATAAGAGAGTTTTGAAGCACAGACATGAAAATTTAAAGGTCTTGGGGTGGGGGTAAAGAAAAGAATTTACAAGGATTATTCTGTGAACCCAGAGGGTTAATCTATCATGGAGTAAGTCTGGAACTTGAGAAGCAAAAAATGGTTTATTTGCTTTGAAGGTCAGATAACTATGTTATATCATATTCAGTGGGTTAAGGTTCCAAGGGTCTACACAGTTGCATGACAATTGCAGGGATCCTTATAAAGTCTAGTTTATACTTTTATCACTAATAGCTTTCTAATCCTTTACCACAAATTTATAGTTTAGAAATAGCAACACATCTTAAAGATTAAAGGTCTGTGACAAACAGTTCATGTCCTTTAATAATCAAATCACATAGCTTAGATTGGGGGCTTATCAGGCTTTTTCCTACTCTATGGTTTTGTAGGTAGAGAACACTTTATATCCCTATTACATGAATGATGAATGGGACCATTGGTTATGGGCTGTTATTTGCTTGGCTGTAGTCAATATGTTTTCTTTGGACAGGGGCTTCAGTGATTTATTTCTCTTTTGGCCTTATCACTTATTAACTCAGGGCAGACAGAAACAGCCAAGGTTGCGAATAAGGACTAGTGCCCATTAGACTTCTAATATCAGAGAAAATATTCTTTTTAATGATCCAGCTACCCTTTGCTGCATAGGTTCTGATTGCACTTCTCTCTAACTAGAAAATAAAGGTCATATTTCTTGGAAAGTGTGTACATAAAATATGCAAAATAATATGTTTCCTTCACAGCCAGCTTTATTCTGATGGTTGCTGTAATTGCTTTCATTTTGCAGCTGTCCTACAGGTACACTGCACACTTTCGGTGATTGTTTTTTGCAGCGTGTTATGGTGCTGCCAGTGTTTAAGAAATACCAAAGATATGAGGGTTCTGTGTTTCTATTAGCATACAAAAGGGATTTTCCAGTCTACCTCCACCATGTCCTCACTGTCTGGGAACACCCTTTTCCCTGCAATCAATTAGGATTGCTCCCAGTTTCCTTTCCTGAATTTCTGCAAACCAAACCAACAGCACTAATATTCCTAGTATTCAACCCTGGTAACTCTCCATATTTCACTCCACTGGGCACATCCTAACAAACTTCAAAACAAACACTTTTGTAACAATATTAACCCCCAAGCCTGCTACCAAATAATAAAGACTGAAGTTATTTCATCGAGGGAAGCTTGTTCCAAATTAATTGCAATCATTTTATTTATTTTTCCCCCCTAAAAGTTCCCAGACAGGCCAAGCAGACCAAGTGTTAATACTGACTCAGAAGAGCATCTAAGTCAATGGACTGGAACTTAGAAAAGTTCAGGTTCAACCTTAAACTCAAATACAGATTTCCTGAAGGCAACCTTCCTTTTCAAGGGCAGGTAACACCCAAGATCACATCATTGATGTGGATGCTTGGAGGGAGAGACTGCACTAATCCCTCCCTTGTTTTCCCATATGTTTTTTACCTGCAAGCATCTAGAACCCACAAGGACCCAGTTCTTCAGTGACTACATCAAACTCGTATGGTAGCAGAAAGCCACACATACAGCTTAACTTCTTCAGCCCAATGCACTACCCCAAAGACAGATCCATCTCTGAGCTCCACACAACTCCTGTTGACTTCAGTGTCCCCATGTCAAGGCCCAGCTGGAAACAAACACTTGGCACAACGAGATGAAGAGGGAACCCAGAGAACTTCACACTGGGACATTATTCAGACAGCTGTTAACGAGGTTTTTTTTTTTTGCTTGTTTCCAGAGACATTAATTAAATCCACCTGTAAAAGTCTACATTTACAAAGGATTTAATACAATTCTTCCTTACTTGATTGTGCTATAGTTAGGATTTACCATCTCTTCTCTGTCCTCTGTAGAGTTTCTCTGAGCTCAGGAACAGACTTTATATTGAGCGTCCAAAGCACAGGGTAACCTGCAGCACAGGGCTCTCCTGCTTTCAAGAACAGACACCAGCTCTTATTTTAAACTTTACACATTTCTTTGTATTGAAAGATTTTGTTCTGTTCTTCTGCAGCACTCTGTGACTATTTAACTTCAAGACATCTGATACATTTTATTCTGCCACTGCTATTAATATTTACTAGTGAAAGACAGATAAAAACCGCTGTTAAAAACAAATGGCATTCATTTGCTAGCTACCAGATCTCATAGCTGGTCACTCTTCTGGAGAAGTGATGTGCTCTGTATTGCATTTCAGATTAATGATTGTCATATCTTTGAAGATGAAGTTTTTATAAACACATCAGGATAAAATCCAAGCCCCATCAGAGATGCTGGCTTTTTTATTTTATTTTTATTGTTCTGTTGATGGTGGCCTTCTCTCCTCATTTATACTAATCAGCTATTTAAGTGCTCATGATTTAATAATAAACACACATGAATGAGGCATTGTACAACTAATGAGGTTGTGTATTACTGATGTTGAGAATAACTGCCACTAGATTTTAACATTTCTCAGGAACTAACAGATACACAGCTATGGCCAAGGTTAGTTGGTGTAGCCCACAGGGATCAAGAAAGGCTCCAGTGGGGCTCCAGGAACTTCTTGACAGACAGTCTGTCTCTTATCACCACTATTTTTTTCTTCTTCTTTTTTTTTTTTTCTCTTTTCTTTTTTTTTCCTTCCTTTTTCTCTCTCTTTTCTCTTTTCTTTTTTTTTTTTTTATTTTTCTCATTTCTTTTCTTTTTTTTCTTTTTCTTCATTTCTTTCTTCTTTTTTTAAGTCTACAAACTCCATAACTCTCCATTCTGAAAACTAATTGATTAATTGATTTAATATTTGTTTAACTTTGCATAGTTAATACTTATTGGCACCCTCTTTAAAGCAGAAAATTTTCCTAGCAAACAAATCACTGAAGTTTACCAGGCTGGAAATTTTAGGGACTGGAGATCACCTTTTAAGTGGTTCCAGTTCTGACTAGATCTGTGTACATGTCTGATACATTTGCTTCTAGGCCCATGGACTCAAATTTTAAATGGTGACAGGTAGGTTTTGGTCTCTTACTCTTGGAGGTATTTGACTTCAGAAATGAAGACAGAACAAGTCTCAGAAGATGACTACCCCTGTGCTTCTGCAAATTAAACCATTTAAAGATAAAAACCTAAAAATGAAGCCACCTAAACCCAAGGCCTTTGAAATTGTTACCTAAATCATCTGCGATCTGCAAGGCTCTTCCGTTTCTACACAGTATCAAATGTCTTCAGAAGTAAATAAAGGGTGAAATGAGGATGGAGCAGGGATTTTTCCACAGCAGCTAGGGGATTGAAAAGTTCTCAGAGAAGCCCTATGACATTTCAGAGAAAGAGGAAGTTTCCCAGAAATTTTGTGAATATGCTGACCTCCACAGTGCTAGCATTTCTACATCACTCTACCCACAATGGCCCAAAAGCATAATGCAAACAGTGGGCAGTCTCAGCATTGCTCCACTCTGACCTACTTGGCCTTTGTCACAATTATCCTGGAGGATCACTGCTCAGCATCTGGGCTATTCACACTGCACAGCCCTGTGTGTCTACGCTGAGCCTACATTCACCCACTCCTGCTTGTAGCACATCTAGAGACATATCATATCCCATAGCTTATAACAAGCCCCAGATGAACTGGGGGGACTTGCCTGTTTCTCTAGTTACCCTGTCAGCTCACAAATGGTTTAGCCCACAGCTTCCCTGCAAGACTAATGCAAATGAAAACTGTACCTAACTTCCAACCTCTATCCAACCATGTAACCAATTTAAAAAAAGGAACAGTATTTGGGGTACTGCTCAGTCAAGAATCTGAATTAATCCCATGTTGTATACATAACCTTAGTGACAAAGCTATATACTTCTATCCCCTATGAAGTCCTTTACTCTAGCTTGTGAATAAAAGTACAAAACCTTAAAATGAGCAGGTGGTTGAAGACACAGCATAACACATTTTTATGGACTTTCCAGATGTCCTTTCCAATACGCATTGAGTTAAATTCTCCTTTCACTTACATTCATGCAGTCCCACTCAAATCTCACAGTTTAATATCATAGCAAAATTAATCTGTGAAAATCATGCTGTTCATGAAGCACCCATTTTTTTTTTTTAATTAAATCAAAGCAAAGAAAATCTCAAAGGCCTGTCCAAGTATCACAAATTTGTGCCAATTCTCATCCTGTATTTAACCATATATACCCTGACTCACCTTGGCAAACTACATACAGATTTGTATCTCTAACAGCTTTTTCCTTTATCTCAATTTCTCCAGTTCCAAAGTAATGATAGTGATACATACCTGACACCTAAATTGTGAAATGAAGTTTAATTAATTCAGTGCTTTTCAGTAGCAGAAGAGATTTACAGATGAAGGTTGCCACAGGGAAATAGTGACCAGCATGCTTGGGTATTTCTGTGTGCAGTATGGACTTTCGATATTATTCCAGAGTGAACACACACACACAAGATGTGTTCAGACTTTTGTATTTCTAATAATGTTCTCTCAGAAATGTCAAAGCCTAAAATCTAATAAATAATTGCTCTCTATGTTCATGGTAATGGCTTGCTTTGCAGATGGAAAATAAGAAAAAAAAATGTTTTCTTGTAAGTACAGGGTTTATACTGGTTTAATTCTTTCAAAAATACCTACAAAAGCCAGGATTTCTCTCTATATATGCGATCTTGATTCCTAGATCGTACATGAACTACTTAGAGATCATGTTACTAAGTTATTTGCAGTTAAAGGGGAAAAAAAGGCTAAAATTAATGGGTCACTGGGTATTTTCTTCTGAGAACTTAAGTACTTAACAGTAAGAAAAAAAGAGTTTACAGCCAGGTGGCTTGAGGGGATATTTTGTTGAACACTGATTAAAAATAATTTCTTCTAAATGAGACCTGACCACAAAATGGGACCATTAACGAGCAGAGACATTCTCACCAGAAAGGAAACTACGCTTGATCAACTCCTGCACCGCCCACAAACCCCAGGTCTTTCTCTCTCTCTCTCTCACACTCATGCTCCTCCCCCCCCTTCTTTTTTTTTTTTTTTTTTTTTTCTCCCTTTCCCCTTTTTTTTTTTTTTATACCAGGGGAAATAAGTAGCAAGATATGCTGAAATGTTTTTTGCCCAAAAACGAGACCCAACCCCTCTGAGAAAACATTTGGCCTCTGTGGTTTTGTAATATGTTCCAGAACACTGAGTTCACTGAAGAACATTGTGAAAAAATCCCATCGGCTGGAGTGATGCTGGGGAATGTTACTGTATCCCAACTTCCAATTGGTCCATTTCCTGCAGGCCTTGTTAAAAAAAAAAAAAAAAAAAAAAAAAAAAAAAAATAGCGCTATGTGGGAGTTAAAACAAGTTCTCATGGGAAAAATGAATGGCAAGAAATTCTAGCTTTAAAAGAAACAGCTAATCTGCTAGTTTGATTGTTCTTCAAAACTTACAATGAACCAATAATCCTAATTAAAAACACTTGGCCTAGTTATCCAAAGCATCATAGCTTTTTCTATGCTTCGTTTGTACACACCATAGACTATTAGTTTTTTTCTAGTGCTCACTAACAAAGTGCTGACTTTGTTGGGATGGCTGAGCTAATTTCGTGAACTCAGTGTGAAACCTTAGCTAAACAAAATTGTGGTAATTTTCCTTAATTTGTAAAAGTGATTGGAGTGCAAACAAAATTTTCCTCTTGGGTCAATCCTATAATTTTCAATTAACTAAAACTAATCGGCAGGCGTGTACTGAACCTGTATTTTGTTTAAAGGGCTGGAAGGCTCTTCTGAAGGTCGGGAGGCATTAATTGTTTTTATTTTAGTTTCTTTTAGTCCTTTCTAAAAAGCCACACTTAAGTTCAGCCTGCCTCTAAAAGGAAAATGCAAATTGTGTGAGGTACGATTTCAGTCACAATATCTTTTCTGCATGTACTGTAACTCCATAAAAGCTGCATAAGCAAAAGAATTTTCCACAGATTGGATCACCTTTGATTTTATTACTGTTGTTCAGTATTTCATAACTTTAATTGATTGAAAAGAATGTGTTTTAAACATTAACCTGAAAATGCATATATGTAAACACTATCCCTACTGGGACACCTTATTTCCACATTCAGCCATCTGCTTCTGGGCATCCAGGCTAAACTGTTGCCCTCCTTTTTACTGAAAAAGCTAATTAATGATTAGCTGAAAATCAAAACTAAAATGGGTCCAAGCCACATCTACATTTAATTTGTAACACAAAGTCCCCAAAAATTTCTTTGCAAAGTGAAGGGCAGCAAGTTTCCTCCCTTTCTTCTTCTTCCACGTGCATATTTGCTATTTCACCAGCACAAGATGCAGCCACTCCAGTGGCTTGACAACAAGCAGGACAGCATAACTTACTGTGAGTAAGAAAGTGAGGAGGTAAAGGATTCATGGCCAAACTGTCCAGAGCTCTGGCTGACACTTTCATGCGGTAAACAACAGCAATTTGCACCAGCTGGCAATTTGACCCTTTGCTTTTTCTTTTTCTTTTGTTCAGATCCCTTCAAACCCAAATAACTGTTTTGTTTTTTTTTTTTTATATATATGGTGCATTATTGTCCAATATATGAATTTCCCACACTTTGTTGAAATCATAACGGTCAGAACAAATACACACAGCCTCCACAAGCACCTGCTGCTCAGCCAGCAAGGCAATACATGAACACTTTAAGACCCAGTTTAAAGAAACCCAGTATATAATCCCAAGTGGGGGGAGTGTTTGAAAAAGACAACAAAGCTTTATAAGGCAACTTTGTTCAACTTGATTAGTGTTAAGAAAAATCAAATGAGAGCTTTGCTATCCAGCTGGAGCACAGAAGTATCTCCTCTGCCTCAAGTCCCTGTATGTCCCTACACTCACAGTTGGAGCAATATATATGCCCAGTGTAATTCAAAATGCCTCATAGCCACAAGTATTTAAGATATATCTTATTCTTAAAGTTTCAGGGCAAATAAAGAATGACGAATTGCACACAGAGAAAGGAATTGCACTGGATTGTGATGAACCACATTTCAGAAAGCAGTTACAGAAACAGTCCTGTCTGCATATGTCAAACAACAAGCAGATAAAAGGACAAGCACATCAAAACTTGGACCAAGCCATTAATTCTTGTAGCATGCATACCTTCCAAGGAATCAATGACAGGCATGCTTTTTAAATAGTTAGGCTGCTACTTGACTTATTTCCCAGGCCATTCTTATAATTGCTGGGAGTAGTTTAACACTGACAGCACCTGCAAAGTCTTAGCATGGTTTTTGTGTTAATAGTTGTTCAGGCCAAACCACTCTACTTAGTGGTCTCAGGGTGGGATGCCATCCCAAAAACACACTGCAGGTCACCATGCTTGTAGCACTGGCTGGGGTGAAAACTACTTGGCCTCCCTGGAAGTCAGAGACAAGTGCGTTATGGTGAGATGGGCAGGCCAACAGGCTCCAGCTTTGAACACTTGCAACACTTGCTGGACAGCATAAGATGGAGATATTTAGCAAGGCACTTCTTGGAAGACAGGTTCACGATTGCAGTAGTATGTCTGGCTCTTTGCACTTGCACTCTTCCTCTGTTTGTTTAAGTACTGGAGTATCTGTTTCTCTCCTTCCTCCTCCCTCCTGGGTAAAGAGATGCCCCACTGTGAGGACAAACAAGCAAACAAAAATCCCCCACTGGTATGTTTTCAGATTCATCTCTATAGTCATCCATTTCTGAAATCCAACCTTAAATTGGTACCTTCAATGATGTGCTCAACCAAAATAATAAAATACAGTACAGCTTTTAATAACGAAAGTAGAAGCCCTAGAAAGTGTGATGTATTGCCTGCCTTATTTTTCCACATTTTATCTAGTACTAAAGCATCCTTACCTGTATAAATGAATCTTCCAGGCGTTCCCTTGCAAAACTGCTTAGATTTGTAGGACAATGTGACTTCTACAACCCCTGGGATATGTCGGGGAGGTGTCTGTACACGGATGGCATGAGGAGTAATCAGCTAGAGGGAAACATTAAGAAGGGAGAAGCAAAGGAGAAAAAGCACTGTTAGATGCTGAACACTTTAATAACACTTTCCTCTCAGATCACAGTAAACAAGCTTTGAAACATGTAATTAACCTGTCAATGTTTGAACACAATCTTGACATAACCGACACAAAAGCCAGTGACTACAATATTTACAAGCATTCTCCTTCCCAGCCATAACAACATTATTTCTGTTTTCACACATGGCAGGCACTTGCTTCCTAGTACAAGCATTAGTCCTGGTTTAATACAGTAACTTTAGCTTACAGCAGCAGGATGCCTACATTTGCTCAGGTGAATTCTGGAGTCATGACAGTGTCCAACAAATCTGATTGATAAATGATACTCCACTGTATGTGTGAACATGGCAAAGCACAAGTCCAGGCTGAGATTCACTGCACAACCAAAGCCCAGGCAGGCTTTTAAATGCACTGTTCCCCCGCTGACACCTGTACACTGCAAAAGCACCACGTACTGCTGTTTTAATTTTCTGTTCATTTTGTGGAGGTATAACTGATTACTGCAGAAATGCAAAGTTTGGCTTCTGAAGGATGCTGGATCTTTACTCACAAATGATCAGAGCACTCAAGAGACATACATCAAAAATAACCACCTAACCATCACTTCCAGTCTGCCCTCACTGCAATGACTGATGTACCCGAGAGGGCTCCTGCAGATTTACACAGTACTAAGTAGACTTACTTAACTTTCTTGCTAATGGGGCTGATCCTCTTAACACAAAATGTTGGTGTGGGTCAGTGCTGCACTTTCCAGACTCTATGCTATTTTTGCTCTTTCAGGATTCTGGACTGTATTTAAAACATAGTCCCTGAAATTAATATTAGAGCCACCTAGAAATTGGCTAATTTATGTTAGGTTAACTCAAATCTCTGCTGCACTCAGAAACTACAGCATTGTCATCTCCATCACTGAAATGTCTTAAATAAATATATAAATAATTATATAAATAAATAACAATTTATTTCCAGTGCTTTAGATACTTCTTACATTAGGATGAGCTCCTCTCTGGAAGCATCTACCTTTCTCCACGGAATCGGGATGAGAAGTTTAAACTAGATGCTTAACTGTAGGCAGCCAAACATATCTGAGATAAATCCTATCCTCAAGTGGTTCTCGTTAACTGAGTGAACTGGCAAGACGAGAAAAGTTTCATGACATTTCTGGGGGAAAATATTTGTAAAAACAGCCAAGGACTTTAATAGTAAAGGTTAATATGCTAGTCTTACTACATCAGCATGTGCCTTGCACCCCTCAGCCCCATTCTGGCATGAGCTATACAGGCAGCTTCTGGTTGTATCTTTGAATTTCCCAGCATTTACTGGTCTGTCACCACTTTAATGTTCTTTAAACATAATTTGTGGCATTTTCCAATACTCATCTTCCCTAGTTCCCAAGAAACGTCTGACCTATTTATGGTCCATTGTTAAAGAGAGCTGTGGAGAGTTAAGCAAGTTTCCTGGTTTGTTCTCCACAAACAGTTTGGTTTTCCTTTGTGCTCTGAAGTAAATAAGTTTAACTGTCTTTAAAACCACAAATATACAATAATGTCGCCCACACATTCCCAAAGGGTGAACATTATGTCTGAAGTCCTATGGTTTAGGATACTCAGGATATATTTTACTCTTCTCTTCTCTAGAACTAAAGCTTGGGAGGTATACCCAGAGAACACACATATCTTTTCCTTCTGCTTTTTCTCCTTAGCATCTGCCACTGACCACTGTCAGGGATAGAGGGCTGAGCTAGAAAGACCTTTCTTCTGGGTAAGCCTTCAGTTCTTACACACACATAAAGGAACTGGCCAGCTCTGTTACATACCAGTAGTCCCCTATAATGCTGTCGTATCAAGAAAAGGACAAACAATGTCACTACAGAACCTCACCTTTAGTCTCAAACTCCGATTCCCTAGTGCTGCCAGGTTCGGTACTATGGACCAGGAGCAGCTTTCCAAACTGCCCTAACTCTGTTTTGCAATCTAAGTGACCCAAAAGGTGCTGCACAGATCTGGGTACTCTGGGCTCACCTATGGCAAGAGCAATTCTGCCCTTGACTTCAATAACTTCGGGATTATGGGATTTTTTTCCTGACCACACTGGCAACCTGTTGCATGACCTTGGAAATCTACTCCACTTTTTCCTGACATGTATGTAAAAGGTCTGGAAAAGGTGAACTATTAACATCAAAGGATATTAAAAGTAAAGACACCACTTATGGAAGCCTCTAAGCCCCAGACTGTTGGAGGATGATAGGGCATTTGGGGAAAGCATCACTGCATGCTCACCCTGTTTGTATAGACATCTGTCATTGGTAAGTGCCAAACACAATACTGAGCTAGATGAACATCCATGCCTGACCCCATATGGTCATTTCTATGTTCTAACCTCAGGTGGCAACTCTTGATGCATTAACAGACATCATGACAACCATAGCAATGACATGCCGAGAACTAAGAATTTGCAAATATAAGTCACATACATTTCTGAACACATATTTAAATGTAAATCTCGAGCAAGGCATTAACCTGTGATTTGGAGAGGAACCCACCAGCCAAAATCCCAGATCCAGCTTCCTCTTCCATTCACCATTTGGCTAATTTAGATCTGGAGCTGGACATAAAACTAGAAACTGGACCCTTTCTCCCAAGGGGTTTTCAAATGAGTTGGTCTGATACTTAGCAACTGCACTAGCTGTTTGACGTAAACTCTTACATGTCAGTTGGGACATGCTGTGGATTGCATTAAAACCTGAGTTAGAGAGCTTCAGACTAGAGAGAGGTGTGTGTCCTTCAAAATCCAAAGCACATTTGGTTTGAGTGTGTACAACCCTTTCTGTGGTTTGTTAATATATTCTAGACATTCTTGTGTGATACAGCATCATTTCACACTCTTTAGAGTGCCAGGTTACTTTCTTTTTTTAAAAATGACATTTTATAAGGAGATGTCATTAATTTGAGTCACTAGTTTATTTTTGCATGCTTGAGCTCTGGTTTGTGGTTAGGGAAATGGTGACAATCAGTCATAAATTTAACTTGGACTCTGTGTGAAGGGGACCATTACAACAGGAATGAAGAAAAATCCCACCAACTGAAGGTAATGACAGCTTGCAATGAGAACAGGACTTTTAAGATACCTGTATTTTTAAAAATGACCAGTGACTTTGCATGCCTTAATTCCAGGCAACCAGATGCTGCTTAGTAAGTGTTGGCTTTCAAAAAGAGGGTGCCTACTCATTTTTTAAAAATGAGTCCCACCTCCAAAATAAGCACTCAAAACCAGAGACTTCCAAAATCAATAATAAACATAAAAAGTAAAATAAAAAACTGTGTTACAGAATTTGATTCAGCAGCATTAAAAAAAAAAAGGCAAAGGCAAAACCAACAAATCGTCCTCTGTTTTTGTGCTGTACAAAGGTAAAAGAACTGATGTTTCAGTGCTTCATCTTTTCTCAATATAAAAGAAAAATAAGTTGTTTCCAGCTGACTCTGTACAGCTGGAGGAATGTTCTTGGCAGGAAAATGTTTGAAGAAATAGTTCATTTTAAGCAAATATTGTGGAATATTTATAAGAAACTAATTTTGTCTTCACAATCATGTATTTGCCCTGAAACTCGACTGTCGGAGTTTCAGTCCCCCAATAAAAGATAGAAACAACAGAGGATTTTTATCAGCAGCTGAGTTTTGGAGTATTTACAACAATGCACAGACCCAGAATGTTGGGTAAAAACCTGGAAATAACAACTCTGTCTGTCTGTGGACTGGACAAACAGAAAGACAGAGTCTGTCTGGCAAACAGATTATTTGCTGGGAGTTGTCTGCCCAGATTCAGCGTGTGCACACAATATATCAATGCTGTTTGTTTGTTGGTTACAAAATTCTCTTGAAAAAAATGTATTAGATGGCCCGTTTTGCTGTATTCTAAAAATATAAAGGGCTTTTAAAGTAATTTTTATAAAGTAATAAGGGAGTTAAGGATTAATTGAACCTACTGGTTTAGGGTATCTGCACTTCTGCACAAAATTAATGTGACAAATTAAGTTTTTATTTAGTTCTCCCTGGCTGAGAAAGGTTGTAATTATGTTAGAGTGTTTACAGCTAAAATATATGTTTAAATAATAAATATGTGTTTCAGAAACCATTTTAAACCTCCTTTTTTAACACAGTCAATTCTATTTCAAGCATATAAATATTTCAATTACAAAACTTGAATACATGTAAAATAAATAAAAAATATATTATTTACAGTTCAAATTATTTATAAAATATGCTGCTTGACAGCAACAAATTCACCCTTAAAATGAACAATTTTTTTTTTTTTTTGACTTTTAACTTTGCTTCTGAACTCTGTTACAATTTATAATTTAAATATCCATGCATCTCAGGTACGTACATGGACTATAATAAGATCTGAGTAATATAGGACCTCTACGATAATTATCTTTATAGCACCTCTCCAAAGAAGGTGGTTAATCTTATTACTATGTTAGAGAAAGGGAATTGAACTTTAAGCAGATTATGTGATTTGCCCAAGGTCCTATGCAAAGTCTGTGGCAAAATGATGTTTAATTTAAATATTAGAATTTATCCCCCAAACCACCTGCAATTATAACTGAAAGTGAAGCTAGAAAAAGCCGTGTGAAAATACAAGACTCATTCTTTTTCTTTAGTTTCCACCTATCTAGTTTTGTTTGGGATTTTCTGCAGCTCATGTTTTCTTTGGATTCATGAAACAACAGGATGAACTTGAAAATTCTTTTAGAATTCAGTGACAACAAAATCTGGACAGGTTTTCTTAAAACTGGGCCTGACTGACAACTCAGAATGAACCTGCTCCGGGTTTGAAATGGTATTGAAATTCAGAAGATCAACAGTTTACTTCTACACTCTATTACACTAAACCAGAAATATTCTTCCTGGGTACCAAAAATGCACTAGGCATTTTTAGAAATGGGAAGGCAAATGAAAGAATTTATTTTGTACTTCATAGATGGCTAGTATGTATAATTTTGATTTTTTTATAGATCACTATTATTTAGGGATCACTCAGACAGCTCATGTATTTCTGCACTTGTTTATCATGTCTGTTTGCTTCTTTTAGAAATAATTTATCTTCCCTTACAGGATTTTATATTGCTATCATAGGTTATGAAACAGATGCCATTCTGTAAGGGAGAGACAGTGAAATAGTTTGCACTCGAAGTCAACTTGCAGCCTGTTACAGAATTCATAACAGACTGACTTTGGTCTGGACCCCTTCTAACATTATTAATTTTTGGACAAGGCCTTGCAACCATCAGCAACAGTGTTTTGACCAGGACTCACTCTCTGGAGATCAGAAATTGCCAATTAATGGCTTCCACTAATAAATAGAATCAAGATTTATAACGAAAGAACCAATTCTGAGGTACCAAATTCAGAGCACTTTTCTCAGAGCCTCTTCACCTTTCCCTACTAAACGTCTGTAGCTGTAATGGCTTCAATTCTAACACACAAAATGCTTACACTGGACCCAGGGGGCACTTTCATGAACTCATAAGGGCTTCAGAATAGGGCTCATTTAATATATCTCCTTTTCTGGAATGCCCTTTCATACACACTTGTCCTCAAGTGGAAGGATGAGAGAGAGAGAACAGTGAAGCCCATGAAGGACATTAGAGAATACTCTTCATATGGAAAAAATGCTGCCATATGTGCAATGGAATCATCTGGGGGAATGCGCTGTATAAGAATTAAGCTATGTTGTTGATTTAATATTATAGGATATAAGGCAAAGCACCAGAAGATTCTTACATCACTGGGTAAGCATTGTATGGCTGTTTCAGAGATGCTCTTTTGTTAGCTTGTTTATTTCAGTACTAAAACTGTGAAAAATAATATTTTCTTATAAATATTTCTTATAAAACATCCAAAATGCTTCTAGAAACTATAAACACAAAATGTAAACCCTTCCTTGGAGATTCCTTTCTGTGCCAGTGAAGCCAGTGGGAACTGCCACAACTTCTGCAGTCCTGTGCAATGGAAGACACTGGGTGATGGTGCCTGGGTTTTAACTTTCCAAAGGCTTTTGGGGGATACCAGACTCTGAGTTTAATTATATGTCAGGACTAGAGAGGATTTAAGAAACTGTGAGGAATAGCAGAAAATGGGTAAGAAACAAAAAAGAGTTACTGTGAAACTACAGAGGTCTCTGCTAGGTATGACAAGTCTGTATTTTTCATTGTGGATACAATACTGCATGTTTGGTTGCTATTATGAAAATGATACTTAACACCAAGTGCCTACACTTTAAGTATATGCTATTCAGAGGTGCTGAATTTCTGCAGTCTCCAACTCATTGAGCTGCAGCACAAGCAGACAGTTTCCCTGGAAAGCAGGATCACCTAAACGTTTGTTTCCTGTGGGCCCTTAGCTATTGTAGTGCTAAATGCAGAATTATTCACACAGGCATTTACTCTTCCCTTTCCTTGGAATAAAAGACACTGAGCTAAATTCTGAGCCAGTGAGAGGAGATGCAAATCCCCTGGCTATAGTGGATTTTGCCACAGGTAAATCTGATTAATTGTTTTCATAAAACTGAGGAAAGGATTCACATCTCAGTATTTGTTGCTGATTAAGCATGTGGCATAGAAAAAGGACAGGCTAGCTATAAGCTACACAAAGCTATTAGACATTACCGTTCAGACAACACCTACCTCACTCCAAACCAGCATGGTGCCGAATATGACCTGTAACCCATCAAAGAAATTGTCTCCTATGATGATGACAGTGGCACCTCCTGTAGTCCATCCTTCACTTGGACTGATGGCTTTGATACATGGTGTAGCTGCTTTTCAACACACATAAAAAAGAGAAGTATTCTGCTGTTAGAACCAGATTTTAATGATAGAAGACTTGATAAAAATAAAATAAAAGGAGCTTTCATTTCCCCACCCCTTACAAAGATTTCAGCAATCATGTTCTTTCTAGTACATGTATGTGACCTCAAACTATATTTGGAAGCATTTTTTTCTCAGTTAATTTCTGTTTGGTTTTGTTATCTGCACTGAAAAAAAAACAACTTTTTTTTTTTAAGACTACATTTACAGAAAAATCACAGCATGATGGGCAGAGACCAATAGGAAATCGGGGAAAATGCCTATCTTTATTCTATACAAAATGCGCAATACCTGAGTTAGTAAAAAAAATCTCCAGTGAGATTACTTTATTTTCCATCATAATCTAAATTCATCAAGGAAACTCCCATAAATATTATGCAAAATACTGGGTAAATAAAAAAGGGTGTAACCCTCAGCATTTCTTTAACTATTCTGCAATAGGATCCAGCTTGTTATAGTATTAAACTGCCCCGCCTTGCTTAATGCTTTGGCTACTGTTAAAAAAAACAACCCCAAACCAGAGTTAAAACCTACAACCATGCAACTAGCCATTCCAGTTAGGCTGCATCTACTGGATAATTGCATGTGCAATGCTTTCTGACATATTCATTAGGCCTGTTCCTGCTTTCACTAGCCACATTTTTGGCATGTACTGAATGTAAAAAAAAAAAAAAAAAAAAAAAAAAAATAAATTAAGTAAATCAAGCACTGTTCAAAGGAGTAAGCGCAAATATTAATAAGATTAGTAAGATCTTCTGGTTCAAGACTATATAAGCAGAGGTACGATCAGCTTTATACATTGGTAGGATAGGGCAATAAAAACTTTCACACACTGATTCTCGCCCTCTGAAGTGCTGGAGTACATCAGAATTCAACTGTGCTGAAGCAACAGGAATAACCATAAAAATAACCTGTAAAAATAACTTGAATAAGACAAAAAGCCTAGGGTAACTCTCATCTGTATAGTCACAGGGTGGTCATACAGGTTCATGAAAAGAAGCAGCTGCATCCCAAATGCCACCAGCTTCTCACTAATACAGCATGAGGTGAAAATATGACATCATATCATTAGAAAACATTTTGAGTACCATCAGCCATGAAAAACAGATTCCTTAAGGAGCATCAAAACTCCAGCAGTCAACTTCAGTGTTGAAAAGAAAGATTGTTTCCCTTAGATATGAACCCAATCCTCAGCAGAGAAGAGGCTCCAGTGAAAACACATGAAGGGCTGCCATTGCCCACACTGATTCTGCAATGTCAATTAGGTGTCAATCAGCAGATCTTCATTAGCTGCAGATGTATATATACATATATATGCATATATACATACACATATATACCTTTTCTTTTAGGGTTGCTGGCACTTGGCTGTGAATTGCTAATTGGTTGAAAGACTGGCTGAGCTGTTAACTTGGTTTGTAACTTTGAGTATCTGATGACATACTCAAGGGAGAGCACTCAGACACTTCATTAGCTAAGGATTTACTAGATAGATAGAGGCATGTAAGCTGCCCATATGTTAGGACCATCCAGAATAACACCCTTGCACCCATGAATTACTTCATGTGGCTCTGTAGTGGCACAGCCCCTGCCCTACATTCTTCTAACTGTAAAGACAGTAAATTAATTTCTTCACAGAAGCCTACTTTAAAATGCTTCAGACATAAGACCCTGTGAATCTATGATTATTTAGTGAAGTTCTGGTCAGTTGGAGCTAATTGCAAGGATCAGTGAGGCTGGTGAGAAGCTCTATCCTTCCAGCCTCTGGGCAGGGTGGGCTGATGAGGAACTGGGAAGCAGGAGGGAGCTGGAAAGGGAGCTGTTGAGTCACCATTAGCAGTGAGTGTTTCTGTGGGCACTGCTACAGACTCACACCACTGGTGATGGAACACATGCTTGGGGAGCAAACAGACCCCATGTCTACCTACAAAAGGTTGTAAGTGTCAGGCACAAACTTTTCCACTACTTAAGCTGATGGGGATGCCAGCTCCAGTGAAAAACACAAACACAGAGAGAGAAAAAAATCATTACCCTGCTCCAAGCTTGGCAGAGCCCAGCTATTAACTTTTACACGAGCTAACAAAAGAAACATCCTAACATTACCGTCACGAAAATGTAGCGCACACAGAAGTAACTTCAATATGTTTAATTTGGATTCAAGTTACTTGCATAAAGCTGTGCATAAAAACCATTGCAAAGTCCAAAACCACTTTCCTTTCAGCTGAGCTCACAGCAATGGATTTACCGTGAAAGTAGCTTTTCAAAATGCCACCTAGCCCTTTCACAGAATTGAACTTTTTCATAAATAAAAATTAAAATCACTTCCAAATTATACCCTTTCCGGTATTTCCAGTTGATGGTAGACATCCCCCACCCCCAATAAAACTTGAAGATAATCAGTTTCCCATGTGTCAGAGAATGAGCTACTTTTTGACTACAAGCAACATTTTTTTCCTAAATACCAGTGAATAAAAACTTTGAGAACACAAACCATTAACAGAAAACATATGCAGGCTTCAAAATTATAGATTCAATTCATCTTTAAAATGAATGCAAGATACTGTTCTGCAGTTACAAGTCCCCACTAAAAGTCTTGTTGTTTATGTTGTGATGTTCTTTGCAGTACCTACATTGCAACCAGAGGTGCAAGGTGCTGCACTCTGTGTACTGCCTCGTGGATTTGATTCTGATACTCTGTACATGCATGTGCTTAATACCAAATACATGTCAAGTCCCAGGGCAGCCAGGGGGACTTTGAGCAGACACTCAGGTCCTTGTGCTGAACTGGGGCTGTGTATTGTTCACATTCTCACCCGCAGAGTCAATGTGACCACTCGCACATGTAATTTTATTTAAATATGTAGCAATTGTGCTGAATCAGTGCCGCACCGAAACTGCTGGCAATAGCCCAGGACATCTCCTCTGGGGACGAAAAGTCAGGATTTGGTGGTTTAATAAGCAGAGCAGGTTGGTACCCTTTTAGGCACTACCTAGAGCACTGTGCGTTCCTGAAAGATTTCAGGGCATTATTTTCCCTCGAGAGCAGTCACAAAAACCAGTGGGACTTCCCAACTTTCCCCACACAGCTTCTCTTATCTTAAAATGCAAGTGTCTGTAAAGACTGGTGGGGCAGCACCTTTGTGGAGCCCTTCAAGGGAAGCTGTGCTGAAGGGCTGCATCCTAAGGAAGCCTGAGGAGACATGCTGAAGGAGGCAACCAGATTGCTACCTGTTTTTGAAGGCAACAAAACATGTTTATATAATGACATATTTGCAACAGCCAGCGTCATTTGGGACATCAGTCTTACTAGAACTTTTCCCTTCCCAGGCCCTTTCCTTGGGGCACCAGAAATAATTGGTCCCATTTGCCAGCATCACCAACAGGTAATATTGGGAGCAGGGTAAGGCAATGACATCAGCTCTATTTATGCCCCTGGTACAAATGTCTGGCCAGCTCAGGCCCTCAGCTCTTCATACTTCTTCTGTTAATCATTTGGCAACTTTAAAAGCACTGTCTGGAAGGTGTTTACTTCTGTACAACCCTAGAAAAACAGAGCTAGGCAGAATAATCTTTTCATTAGAGACCTTGATTTTTCATTTTGTTTTGGTCACAAGAGAAGCCAAAATACAGAACATTTTTTTGCAGAATGCAAAGTTCCAAAATTCCAGGCTGGAATTAACTATAACACTTTTATTTTTATTTCTAAGAAAACCAAAAGATTTTGGTTTAAAATGTTATCACTTCACATGCCCTTCTCTAACACCAAAGCATCATTTCTAAAATAGTGTTTTTAAACAAATAGAAAAAAGTTACATAAAATTCAGGTTTTTCTGTAGGAAAAAAAAAAAAAAAAAAAAAAAAAGATTTTAGCCAAAATCTGAAACTTCACTGATAAAAATGCAGTGGAAGGATTTTAGTCCAGTTCTAATAAAGGCAATGAAGGGTATGTGATTGATAACATGAAGTCCAGAGACAAATTATAATATATAAGAATAATTACACACTCTTACACATATAAACATTTGTTTTTTTAAATGTAGAGCTGGCAAACAACTACAACCAGAACCAAAAGAGTTTGGTAGCTAACTATCAGGTAAGATTTTGAGACTCTTTGGCATGAGTATATTACATTCGCTGCATGTTTTCAGAACAGTCATTGGACTAAGGAAAAACTAAGTATTACCCCTCCAACTGCAGGCAGGGACCTTGCAGCTCCTTGCTGAAGGTGATGTGGCCACATCCTCCATCTGCTGAAATGGCCTAACAGTTATGAGTCTTAATAAGCTACTTCCCTTCTTTGCATAGAATCAAGGCAAGTCAGAGTTAACATCTGCCATGTTTCATTGTGCTGCTCTTACAGCTTGAGTTAACAGATAGAGATGTTAGAGGGAGGCACTGCAATCCCCAACTTGCTGAAGCCAATGGGAATTTTGCCACTGACTTCAAAGCTAAGGTCTCTGTTGATAAATTTTAAGGATTTATGAGCAAAAAACTTAATGACTTTCAAGGGAAACAATGTTCCTTTGAAATCATCTTTCCTCAGAATATACATTATTAAAATCTTAATGTCATCTATACAAAGGATGGTAGGTACCAACTTCAGCATGCAGGTAGCAAAAAAGGAAGTTTTCTATTTTGTGCTCTGTGTGTCAGTGTGTTCCTGTACTCCCTTAGCTACTGATATACAGGGGATTTTTCTTCCTTCAAACTGTGACAATAAAATGATTACCCCGCCACAGTTTAGCATAATGGTTCAGAAATGCTCGTGGCATATTGCAGAGTTAAAGTGGAAATTATTAGGTAGCTCTTCTTTGTTATAATAATGATCACTCCACAAATAAAAGCTCTTCTCCCAAAGGTACTGCAAGGCACAAAATGCTAATTCTGAAGATTATGTGTGCGCTTTTATTAAATATTACTATGCCCTGTCTGTTTGAGGGCTTCACTGCTCTGATTGTTTTATGAGTGCCATGTTAATGTCAGCCCCATCTTGCTAGCAGCAGGCACACGTTTTAGCTTTTGTATGAGAGTTGATCAAAGGCCGCGTGCTGAGGGAATTGCTGAGAAAACACGGACAAGCGATAAAAATCTAACAGATTAATTGGTTTAAATTTCATTTCAGGGCATTGAACTTTGGCTCAGGACACTAGTACTACACTACCAGTCAGGGCCTAATTACCACATTTTCAATTTACCTCTGAACAATGCTTGGAAGAGAGAGCAATAACAGTACTAATAATACTAATAACAATAATAATAATTATAATAACAACACAACAGCAATAATGTATCCTCATAGCTTCTTGTACATGTTTATCAACTAACTTTGTGTACAGGTAATTGCACTAGGAAATTCCTCTCCCCGACATCACCATCCATCTGCTTCCTGAGCATTCCTATCTGACTCAAATAGCACCTGAAGACAGAATAAATAGTAGATACACTCAGGAGCATCGAACATCTGAATTTACAGAATCAATAAGCTACTGGTTCCAGTCCCTCACAAACACACAATGGACTTCTCATATTCTTAATTAGGGACCTGTGCTTATGAACAGAGATAGCATTTTATCCTCCAACAGAAAAGATCTATTCCATTGATAGAAAACAGAGGCTGGAGGAAAAAAAATCCAGATTTACCACAAAGTTTATGGGTGGCCTTGGAATAAGGGTTAATTGAGCTTAGAGGTAAATGTTCACTGAGGTGAATTAGTGGGATGCACAGCTATCAGCAGGGCTCTGGACTGCTCTTATTTAGCTTCTGAAATGTATTTGCTCTGTGATTAATATCCAGTTTGTGCTGGTGACTGTAAGAATGACCTCGCCTGCAGTTTTTATCATGAAGTGTGGTTTCATCCTCCATTATTCCATAGACGAGGCTCTGACAACAGTTGCTGCATCACAACAGGAGTTTAAATGATGGGGAATGTGCTTTTATTTTTCTTCTCTTTAAGAGTATTGTGACACACAAGGAGAGTTGCACAAAGGCAGTTAAAACTGGGAATTCAGAGGAACAGGGAATTTATGTCTCATCTTAGAGGAAGTAGTGAAAGTATCTGGAGTTTAATTTAATTTTCCTTTTTTTTCTTGGGTAAAACCTAATTCCAGGCTGAGTATATAAATGAGCCATAGATTAACCCATGGTTTATGGATCTGATCTTGCAACCTGTTAAATGCTTTCACCAAACTACTGATTTTCAGTTTACCAAGACAAATCAGTTTTAAGCACTTAAAACCATGAGTTACTGAAGCTGTGATTCAATAAACCACTTAAGTAAGTGCTTAAAAACCCATCCAAAGAAGCTGCAGATTAAGGAACTAGATTTTTTTAAGATAGTTGGGAAGTGCTCTGTGCAAAGCTGCCAAGAGCTATGTAATGTGTATGGAACTGGGGTTTCCCATTTCAAAAAACACTTAGGTTATGTGTAGACCACCTTGTGCAATGCAGAGCTCAACACAAGGACTAGCAGCAGCAGAGCCAACAGCCTAATTCCAATATGCTGATTTCAGGAACTCAGCTGCTATGTCTATTCAATGTTGCAGAAAGTCAAATGTAGCAGCCGACTCGGTGCTAACTCCGGGATTTCTACAGCTTTTTTTATAACATGTGGTGTAGATCTTCCTTTAGGTACCTCATGGCTATTGAAATCATGCAGGGTTTGTGACCCTGACCAAGGCAGTGCTCAGGAATGCTTTGAGCCTATATTCCTTTCCTATAGTGCTCTGGAGCTGAAGGTGTGCAGCACTTGTTGGGATGCTCAAGGCCTTTTTGATCAACATTTTGAGTTTGTTTCTCCTTAAAAGGTGAGAAAACCATTACTTCTTCCCTTCTTGAATTATAGATTTGCATAGGTGTTATGCAGGGGAAAAGTGTTATTCCATTGATCATTGTTTATTGTGGATTTTCCACACTAAGCATTTTAATAGATCGATTTTATCATGGGGGGAGTGCTTCTTTTTCAGAACAGAAAATTATCTTTTATTCCAAAGTTTTTGTGCCCATGCAGTGGCGCCATTCCAGTCTAGTGTGTGGAGGCATTGCTGGAGCCGTATCCAGCATAAGCAACTGAAAGCAACTGAAGTTCATCAAACCAGCTTGGATGGGAAGAGTCTGCAAGACCAGCCCAAGGGGTTAGTCATAGACACTTCAGGGAAAGGGAATGTGGCAGAGTTTTTACATATTGTACAGGAGCATTAAATCTTCACTCTTAAGCTAAACAATGCATTTGCTGTTTATCTTAGTAAAGTGATGATCTTCCTGCTTTCCTTTTTCATATCACAGCCTGCTCTCTCTCCTATTCTCTCATGACAACAAGCAGCTGCTGTGCAGGAAACAGAGTAACAGAGGTTTCCCTCTCGAGGAGATAAGTCATGCAGCTTTATGCAACACAGGCACAAGGATGTGATGCCCTGCTCCCCATTCCTAGCTCTCTCTTTTACAGCATCTTGATATTTGGGACTTACCATTTGCAAGCTTTAAAGATTACAACACCCTGGCAAAAATGGCAACTTCCTCCTGGTTCTTCATGATGTCTGCACTGGGTGAAATCACCAAACCAAAAATATACATGCCATGCAATCTCTCCAGGCTGGAGGAAGGGAGGGAAGGTTGCCTTTGTTTCTGTTTTCAGGAAGTGAAATTAAAAGCATTGGCTGTGATTTTTCTGCCTAACATTTTGGATGCTTGGTTCCCATTAACAGGAATTGAAAATGTAAAGTAACTGGGATAATATTCAACCTATAATCAATATCTAAGCCAGCGTTTCTCTTTTATCCTTGCTGATGTCTCAGCTAGCAAAGTTACATTTCATGGAGTCCTCTGTGTTTCTCTTTCCTTAATGATTTCCAAAGCTCTCAGCTGTTGATCACTCCCTGAAAAATGGCTGCATGGAAAATGGAGGCAATCCTGAATAATGAGAGATGTGTTACAAAAAATCTACTCTGTATTTTGCTTAAAACATTTCCATAAAAATAATAATTTAGGTGTCTCTATATTATTGCAAGAAATGCATTTTCAATCATTCTTTTAAACCCTTTCACATCACAGAGGAAATTCTGGAGGTTTTTTTTGCCTGTTTGCTTTTTTACTTTAGGAGGTACCTCCTGCTTTCCAAACATTAACAGTAAGAGTCCTTAGCATCTCAGTGCAAGGTGGTAAAACTTGACTTCCAACGAAGAGCTCTGTCATGTTTGGTTTGCAAATAATAAATTCCCCAAGAAAAAAAAGCAATGTTGCAAAAACACTTAAAAATTTGGTTAAATTCAATATATAGATT
>JAAGNO010014534.1:40580-51776 GCA_033439905.1 Ceryle rudis | reverse complement strand
TCCCAGGGCCATGGCATGGACTATCTCTTGTTTTATTTGTTCAAAGGCCATTTGTTGTTCAGGGCCCCATTTAAAACTGTTCTTTCAGGTCGCCTCATAGAGGGGTCTCACAATCTGTCAATCCAGGAATGTGCATTCTCCAAAACCCCACCACACCTAAGAAGGTTTGTGTCTCTTTCGTAGTAGTGGGTTGCACCATACTTGCTATCTTATTAACCAGATCCATAGGGATATAGTGGTTCCCCTCTTGCCACTTAATTCCCAGGAACTGGATCTCTCTGGAAGGTCCCTTTACCTTATTTCTCTTTATGGCAAAGCCAGCTTTCAACAAAATATCAATTATTCTCTTGCCTCTCTCAAAAACTTCCCCTACTGTATTACCCCATGCAATGATGTCATCAATGTACTGCAGATGGTCTGGAGCTCCACCCTTCTCCAGTGCCATCTGGATCAGTCTGTGGCAGATAGTCACGCTGTGCTTCCACCCCGGAGCAGTTGATTCCAGGTGTACTGGACCCCCCTTCAGGTGGAAGCAAACTGTAGCCTGCACTCTGCCGCAGTGGGAACAGAGAAAACTGCGTTAGCAATGGCAGCTGTGGCATTCCAGTTAGCATATGAACTTCAGCAGAGGCTTCCGGCAGGGCAGCTAATCACAATCTGAGGGGGTTTGCCCATCTTCGTAGATTAGTTCCTGGACAGCTGTCTCTCAGACATTTGATGCCCTGTTCCATGGTGTTCCATTTAGTAGGGTGCCATACCATACCCACTTTAGAAGGAGTTAGGGGATGTCTGATAGCTGTAAAAAAACAGAGAGGGTGGGTACTGTCTATTCTTCCTCTGTTTGTCAATGCCCCCATCTCTGGCTAGTGATCCCGATTGCCTGGCTTCTTCATTCTCTAGCTCTCCTGTATCAGCCTGTGTTCCAGCACCGAAACACCAGGTCATCAGGCGTTCACCATCACCATGGCCACTATCCCTTCTTAAATGTTGTAACTCTTTCAGAGGCATGGTACTAACAGTGACTTCAGGATGAGTCACTGCTGTCTGCTGGTTCTGGCTCAGGCCAACTTTGTCCTTGAGCTGATTTTTTTTCCCTGTTTCTGTCTCCGAATCACCCTCTCTTGCCAGTTGATTTGACTTGTTTAAATGCTTTCTGTGGAGGGTGACTGGGGCAAGTCTGGAGTAATTCTGCCTGGAGTAGTGGTGCTTTTGTGTGCTGCAGGGCTTCCTGCCCGTACAGAGCCAGTGGCCAGGGCTGGTGCAGGGCAGCGGGGATCTTATGGTGTCAGTGTTCCCGTGCAAAACTAACAATAAACCACGCGATAAGCAGCTCCAAATAGGCATGCAAAGAGTAACGCCACGTCATGCCAGCCATTCCCAGGACATGCCAGCTCTGGGGGACAAGGCTCATTAGAGAAAGGAGCAGAATGATTTTTCCACAGTAACAGCTTTCATGAAGTAATACCCTAGGGGCTCAGGCAGAGTCTTAACCCATCTTATCCCCACATTAATCACTGCCCAGAAGATGTGGTAGGACACCAGTGAAGCTGGGAACTTAAAAAAGAGGTGCAGAAAAGCGTGAGACACCCTGTACCACAGAAAAGACATTATGAAAATGTTTTTGTCTTAACTTCAAACTTTCCCAATGTTCTTCAAACAAAGTATATCTCTATGCTCGTGCCCCATGTTGGGTGCCAATTTTCCTGTCTCTGGTTAAGGTTCAGGGCAAGCCCACAGGAAATGCAGATCAGGATCAGCCCCCTTCCCCCCTCCCTCCTAGGGGAGGATAAAAAAGGCGGTAAGGAAAAAAAGAAAAATGCCTCGCCCAAGTTTGGAAGTTAAGACTATAACCAATTTAATGAATAATGGGAGAAAAACTGGAAAAGGAATATTAAGAGAAGAAGGATACAGGGCTATATACAAAACCCAATCTCGGATGGTGATGGGTTGTGGGGTGCGCCTGGAGTCACTCCCAGCCTCGCCTGAGATGCCTTCACCGCTCCCAGAGCTCTGGAAGGATAAGTTCATGCCCATCCCCCTGGAATGAAAGGAAGGGGAGGGAATAATAGCTGACCTCTGACTCCTCAGGGTCCTAGGGTTACCACCTGTCCCCCCGCCTCAGTCTGTTCACCCTTAATCCACAACAGATTTTACTTAATTTCAGGTTTTGCTATCTACTTTTGTATGCTTTTTAATGAAAAAAATTGCTGAAATACTTCTTACAGCAGTGTATCCAGATCATACGTCATAGACTTACAGATATATACATACATATATGTACGAGTACATACATGCGTATACATGTGGAAATTACCAACAACATTATGTGTTCTCAAACTATTAAATAATAGCTACCTTGCCTCTTCTCCTGGCCCAGGAGCTGGTGGACACTCTCTGGAAACTGGCACAGCCAGACTTGTACTGGTCTAAAGCATAAGAGAGTGCATTATCACTGGGAAGGTGTGTGACGCTAGTCCTTCTCTTGCTTGTCTGCATCTGAGTGCTGCTGGCAGCTTTGAGGAGGAATAGCGTGCCCAAGTACAAGGTCTTGAAGGGAGCTTACAGTGGTCCAGCAGATGATGATTCTAACTGAAAGGGAATTTCTTATACTTGTTAGTAGCTTCGTGCACTGTAGCCGTGGATACACTGCCACACATTATGGAAGGCTGAAGTCTTTTCCACAGGAAAACCTGCGGCCTTCTTTTTGTCTTATAGCATGTGTTTCATTGAGTGTATGATAGGAGTACTGCCCTGTGCAGTAACAACACTTCAGCTTCTGTGTGATATGTTGCTGTATGCAAGTCCTGTGTAAATGTCTGGACAGATGCTGGAGGACAGATCCCAGACCACTGTGAGAAATAAGTATCTGGCTAGAGATCCTTGAGTGGATTGCTCTGAGAAATACAAACACTAGGAAATGAACCTGTCAACAGAGCAATAATTAATGCCTTTGTAAAACATGGTTGCATTTCTAGAAGTCAGAAGCTAAATCAAGGGGCAGTAGCTATTTTTCTGCTCTAGATGATTTTTCTTTTTTTTCACTAATATCACCTGAACATTTAAAATAAGATACTAAGTGTAAAATCAAATCTAGGGCAGCTGCCTGTGTACTGCAGTTTGGTCACTTTGTTTGATCCCTCCATTTTCTTAATCACAGGAAGCCATGAGTTGCTGAAGAAGTGCTGGGGACTGTCAAACGAACCTGCTGTGTATCCAAACTAAGGATGCTGCTCCTTTCTTTTCTAACTTTTGAGTATGTCTTTCTGACTGCAGCAACTATCTGCTTCTAGAACTTCCTTACAAATTCTTATTTTAGAATAATTACTTTCTTCTCCAGAGGCCTATGGCTGCTTTGTGCCCCTGACTCACAGACAATTCCTGTCCCCATGACCTGCTGGAATGTCTGTGGAGCTCCTTTAGATAGAGCTGTGAACGCTGCCACTGGCTTTCTTAAGAGGCATGAAGGGAAATTGGTGTGGAGTTCTGTGATGGTAGGAAGATACAATGCCACATATTCTTGTAGCATAGGTACCAGGAGATTTGAATGTATATTTGAGTGCCTTTGCAGACATATTAAGGATCAGCTGTGCACAAAATTTCTCCATGCTGGCATAACATGGTATCATCAGTGTTGTCTTAGTTTTATGGTGTCTTTGAGGTTGCTGCTACAGAATAGCACAGCTGAAGTAACCCAGTTCCTGATGGTAAAGAAGGAAGTGTTGATTGATTTTAGTGCAGTATGACTAGGAAGTTATTAGTGAACAGAATACTAATACTTAATCTCTAGCAGACTGTAGCTTGTTTTTGGCAATTTATGACATGATTATTGTAGTTTAGAAAAATACCTAAGAAGCATACTATTACATTAAGTTGATTGTTCAGGTATACTTTAAAACAAAAAAGTATGTCCTACATCTGTCTGTTGTATATCCATATAAAACATGATATGCATGTTAATAATTGTATCTCTCTCACAGATTACTAAAATAGAAAATATCGGTCATTTGCATGAACTGAGAGTGTTAAACCTTGCCAGAAACCTACTAACCATCGTAGAAAACCTTAATGGATTGGATTCGCTCGCAGAGCTCAACCTTCGTTATAATCAAGTCTCTGTTATAGTAAGGACAAAACTCTTGTCTTTTTCCTACTGTCTTTTTCTTTTTTTGTTTTACCCTTGTTTTTAACAAAATGCAGTATTTAACTTATTTAAACTGTATTAGCATTTCTAATTCGTGAAATCTTGGTGTTTTCCTGTATTGTGCTGCTTGTGTTGTTCTGCTGCAGTACTTAACTTTTACAACATAGAGGTGAAACAAACAGCAGCTTATTTTTGGTGTTATTTTGTTTAAATGTGATCACTTGTAATGATTCAAATCTTGATAGCTCATGCTGGTTCTCCAGGGGGTGGAGAGTGGGAAGGGGCAGATTCTGAAGAACTTTTGTGGTTCTAACATAAACTTGTCTGGAAGAAAAGCATCTAAATTTTGTTTCCTAGAAACAAACCCTCTCTTAGTTTCTGTAGCTCAGTTAAGCACTCACACCATCTTTAATTTCCTTATGAATATTTCTTGGGCAAATGCAGAGAAAATAGGTTTTGATCTTAAAAGCAGAATTCCCCAATTGAAGCTTTAACCTAGCGTTGTAAGTCTTGATGTTGTAAAAAATAAAGCTTTTCACTTTGCGATTTGCAGTTCAGGTATAGCAAGCAGATTATTTGAACAAGTGCTTTTTAAAATAACTCTATCATTATGAATCAAGCTTTTAAAACATTATTCCTTTCAATGAAAGAATCTAACGTCAATTTTAAAAAAATTGCCATCCTAAAATAATGAAATAAAATCAATATAATTTAAATAACTTTCAGCACATTTTTTGTGAACCTTCCTTCTTTTTTTTCACCCCTCCCCCCACCTGCTGTAAATGTATTATATTTGTGTAGGAAAGATTATATTCTCAATTGTCAAACAAAATGAGGTTCCAAACTGAACTCCATACCCATTGCATTAACCATATTGAATAATTCAAGCTATCCAACTTGATTACAGTTTTTACAGCAATGAGACATTTAATCATCTCCTAACAATCCACTTGCCTTAGATTAGCAATTTTGCAACCATTTTTTGTCTTTGAGGTATTCATTAGAGACTGTAAATCCTTGAATCACAAGTGTGTTCTCCTGTTTGGGTAGAATTAACTATTTCTGTTTCTGGAATGTTATGTGGACGTGTCGCGAATCAGATGGAGGAGGGGCCTGTAGATGTGATTTTTGTGGCTAAAATCAAGGTATTGAGCCCTGTGACACTTCCCCATGATGTAACAGGCTTGTGTCCACTGGTTGCAAGTTGGATTATGCTTCTTAGTAGAATAAGGAGATGCAGATTTATAGCTGAGGAGTTGGGTGTGTAGTCTGAATGGTATATGGATCACTGTAGACTTTGCTGTCTGGCCATTATGGATTTATATTTCATAAATGAAGTTTGATCTTACTTTATATGTTTCATCTTCGTAAGATTTGACCTATTTTCTACTTAGAGGTCTTCTGCAAAAATCTTTAGTAGCATGTATTAAATTCACAATCATTCCAGAAACTCATTCCTTCTTATAAATTTTTACTGTAAAGGTGACAGTTCTTCAGTTCATTCTCTGGCAGATTGCACTGCTGTATTGTACTTCAGAAACCTTATTTCAGTGTGGTCACAAAATAAACTTTGTATTTACAGTGTGCTTATCCTGCAGCTTAAATGCTGAGACAGCACCTTGGCTAATTTCCCAAAAGCCTGTTCAGAAACCAGCAGCAGCCTTATCCTCTCTTCTTTAACATCATTTGCTTTGCAAGTGATGCAGCTTGTTCTGCAGACTGGATATCTGCACTGAAACACTCCCTTGCAGTCTGCACTAGGGAGAAATGGAGCTGCACGTTCAACAGAAGTCAATGTTGCAGCAAGGGTATAGCGTATAGAAATGAAAGTATTTCATCAGGAAAGTAGAGAGGTTCAAAAGCTACTTTCAGCTACTGAATTTATGCCTTTATCTTCCCTTCTAGAAAGATGTGGATACTTTGCCCCGTCTCCAACGTCTCTTCCTCAGCTACAACAATATATCTAGGTAAGGGAAATAGCAGTTTGCTTCTTATCAGTAAATTGAAGTATCCTCCTGGAGCTGTATTTCATTAAAATTTAAATTCAAACACTGTGAATGCAGATACTTTTTTTTTTTTTTTTTTTTAACATATCGGATACACAATGGCTTGATTATTCTGTTTTCTACTTGAAACATAAAAATTCTTGAAACCCTTTGCATTTAAATGTAGTTGTACTATGAATATGCTACTAATAAACTTATACTTTTAATTTTTAAATTATCACACTGTTTATAATGATGACCAAAATTAAAAATAGTTTTCTAAACGTTGTTTTACCGTTAAACTAGATAGGTGTTAAAACAACATTTCACAAGGCACATACTATATTTAACATCACTGCATTTATGGAGTTGCACAAACTGCTGAGTCAGGTTCTGCTTACGATGGGTAGATTATTTCGTGCTTGTATTTTACTTGTCCATGTATTGATAGTCTGAAAGGTGTATTCATGGTTATTTCTCTTTCAAACCAGATGGCAAAAGCAGAATAGCTTGACTTTCAAAGCAGGGCTTCTATAGTTTTAAGTAACTAAGTGCATTTTGTTATGAACATGTAGAAATGTTTGTCTTAGGTGCTTTTTCATATTCATGCATTTTTTTGAGTATACATTATTTACAGTAGTGCTAATTTTTTAAAAAGTGCCTCCATTATCTTCAGTTTTGTATGTCCCTTTTTTTTTTAAATCCCTTAATCACCACCATCCTTCTCTGATTAGAATCAAATAATCCAACATGGGATAGGGAAAAGATGCTTCATGTTCTAATTTCTGGAAACACTGTGCTGTTCTTGTGGTATCTGCTTTCTCTGTAAAATGTTATGCTTAGTATGAGCTTTTATTGTAATAGCTGCTCGAATGTTTTAATTTGACCTGCATTATGTTTTTTGCAGACAGCTCCAACCTGCTTGTCTGTGTTCCTCGGGTTCTTAAAGTCCCAGTGCAGTAGATCTCCTTAAATACTCAGGGGTATTAAGCATTTAAAAATCAGAAATGAAGTGCAGGAATCTTTAATATGCCCTTCCCTTAATTAATCTGCTAGAGAGGGGCTTCGTGTTTTGCCTGTCTTGAATATTTTCCAGAAATGAAACCTACCTCATTTCTGCCTCTCTAAAAAATGTCTTAGCTTGGCAAGAACAGTAAGGGGACTGCAGTAGCTGGCTCCCTTGCTGCCAGGGAGCATCACTGCAGTCAGTGAATTTCTCTCTCTTTTCATATACTTGATATCTTTTTGTGTAGCTTTCTGACCCCTTTCTCTCTCTCTCCTTATTTTCTGCAAATTCATATTATTTATGCAGTGTTCAAGGGAGGAAAAATGTTTCAGTTTTTATGTGAGGTTTTAGAAGTAGATTTCTCAAATTATTTAATCAGTAGCTTGCTTCTTGGTACTTTTTCATCATTGTTGTCATTTATTCATTGGGACTTCTGTGGAACTATTGATAGATCCAATCTTAGTTTTCATGTAAGCTAGAAATGCTTAGTTAGAACATTCATGCAAATGTCTAATTTAGTTCTAATTTGTAGTTGGAATAGGTATAAATAGAAAGTCTTAATGTCAAATGAAAGACATTGTTCTTCTAAAAATTTTATATATATATAGCTGGGTAGGTAGATGGATGAACCACTTTAACTCTTTGTTTACCAGGCATTATTTTAAAACAAAATTCTTTTGATGACCCCATTTAACTTGATTTTTTTGAAAAAATAATCTTATATAGCAGTTTTGAAGGTTAAAAAAAGCTTATTAATCCTTGTTTGGAGTTATGTAGTAGAGACGTCTTCTAACAAGAAAATGCTTAAATAGAAAAGTATACTCTTGACCATCTGTGTTCTGATGGCTTGATACTGTTTAGTCTGAATGAAGAAGTTCTATGCAATCATAATATTTAGTGAATTGCTGTGCTACATCTGAACATTCCTGCAACCCTTTTAAATATTTTTTTGTGGTTTTGAGTCACTTCCCTGGGTTCACTGTGTGCCATATGGTAATTTTTAAAATTATTCTTCCCTGAAACAGCTGTGTCTATACAACTGACTTTTCTTTTAGACAATCAAATCCATACACAGTTATTCTGATTAATTTTTCCATAGGTGGATAGAGAAAACCTGCAAACTGAAACAAACAACAAAGTACATCGCCAAAACCTGGATTTGTTTGTTACAGCTTCATTAAAATATTTCATTAGTGATTATTGAAAAATAAAAAGGAGCATTTCTGAGGCAGTGCTCCCATAGAAAGCTTTGCTGCTTCCTATTCTTGTATGTCAGCAAAAATCCTTGAGTCTTAAATTGATACATACTGACATATATGAATTAATATTTTGGTAAAAGATTTGGGGATGCTTTTTAAAAATTGTCAGTATTGAAGGCATGAGACTTTCATGGGTTTAATTACAGGTGTTCTTTTCCTGCATGCTTCAGAGAAGGCCTCAAAATGCTGCTTCTCTGCAGAGCTTTTAGTAAAAAAGGATGTATTGGCAAGATAATATATGCTAAAATAGAATGCTGTAGAAGTTGATGCTGATACGAAACAACAGAATTCCTGTTTCTGGCTTCAGCCCCCTAAAATTGACCAGTTTCAAACTGAAGGCATTCAGACCTGATGGCCAAAGGTAATATATACTGCTAGAACAAGTTTAAAAAAAAAAAGGGGGTGGAGGGGGAGCGTCGTGAATCCCATTTTGAACTTGTCATGTGGTACTGGGTGGAGATTACTGAAGCTTTTCTTCAGGAAAGATACACCGTAGAGGTTCAGAATGAGGGTTATTGCTCATATTTCAGAATATAAAACTAGGGAAGACCGTTTTTTAATCTTGAAAACAAAATAAATATTTTCACTGTTAGACTGCTGTCCAGGTCAGTGCTATGTTGGCGTTTTCATTTAGTAAGGCATGTTGTCTAGCCATATGGAAACAGTTGGATACGAGCTGAAAGGACATGTAGTTGTCTTTATTTGGTTGCTGAATTGGAAACCTGAGAGAAGGAATGTTCTTAGCCTAAGAAAAACAAGTATCCTTTTTTTCTTAGCAGAATGAAAATTTATAAATACCTTGTTAAATACTTGAACAAAAGCAGTATAAGGTGAATGAATGTTCGACCGTGGGAACGTCTGTTTTCATCAGTAGGTTAGTGGTTGGAAACCTGGGAAAAAAACCCAAGTTTTTTTTCTTTGAATGTTTTTTGAACATACAGTTCCCTCTTGGGTGTTCTATCAGACTTAGAGAGTATGTTGCCTTCCTTTAGGCTTTTCTTCTTTATGGAACTTGTTTTTACAAATTCATTGATGCAAATGTATAGAGAAGGAAGAACTCTCTTCCTAAGCAAGTAGGCTGTAACAGAGGATAAGTAGGACAAGCGTTCCTGTGTCCTATTCTTCCCTACTAAATGTGTAAATGTGACTGCCTGTCACTGGTGGAGGTTGAGTTTACACCACTCCGGAATACTCTGCTGTTGAGTAATTACCATGTACTCATATGAGGCAGGAGAAGTGTGTTTGCATCCCTTCTGGCAGAGGGGAGAGCTGGATGCAGGATTCTGAGCATGTAGAGAACAAGTACAACTGATCTAGTCTAAATAGATTTCCAGAAAACAGTTTTTAATAATTTAGCCCGAATTCACAACTTGTTTCTGTGTTGCTGAAGCTACCATTTTATCAAAGAAATTCATGTAGGAAGAAAGAAGGACAGGGAAGGACAGGTGGTTGCCATAGTTTGGCAAGACTCCTGCAGGAGAAGGTCTTACGGAAAGAGAGATTTCACTTGAGAAGATTGTCTGAGGCAGTCTGAAACAGCATCATCCACAGCTGCTTTGTATTTCATGAGCAGGTTAAAGACTCCTTTGTGGTGAACAGAGGCTAGGGAGAGCATTGAGCCATGGCCTCCGATTCCTTCAGGGTGGTCACCATTTGGCTCTGTCACAGCAGTCTGCGTGCTGGGAAGCAGACAGAAGCTTGGTTATAAAGTATGCAGTCTGGTTGGTAAGTGTATTATATTAAAGCTTTGCTTGGCTTAGCTTTGGGATGCCAGGGTGACAAGTACACTATATTAAGTTTTCTACACTGAATTTCTGAAGCTTTATTTTTCATATGTGTATACAAAGATATGGAAAACATAGCTATTTTGCATTACTGGTTTGCTCTAAAATTGAGCTGCTAATAGGCAGCTAAAAGCAGGGCAAAGTGAACACATCTGTTTTAGCTCCACAATGAGTGTTCTGGTATGCTGAAACACTGAGAATTTCAAAGCACAGCAGTATGTATAAGGTCTTGAGAACATTAGCAAACTTTCAACTTTTCTGTCATTTCCTGAAGAGATTGGTTTTATTAAAAAAAAAAATAAATCTGTAAATCGTGTAATGGCAGAAGTACTGTTTGGTTAAATGTTTAGTGGGAAGTGCTTGGAGTAAATATATTTAATGCTTTTAATAAGCATGTTAACTAATTTTGAAGACCAGAAGACTTTCATATTTGTCAGGGAAGATCTCTCCTAGCCCAACAGAAATTCAGTTATCCTTTCTTCTTCTGACATGTTTATGAGTTTGCTTTACTAACGTCTGTGTCATTTAGGAAGATTACCTTTTATCGGGAAGATTACCTTTTATCTTTCGGACATATGGAGTATATATTTTAAGTAATATGTCAGCCTGATCTTCCAAAAATATGGTTATGCAAGCTGTTTTATGGAAAGGAAACTGGATCACAAAAAGAAGCGGAAAATGTAATCAACCTTGTCGTCTTAACCGCTTGTGCAAAATGTCCAGTTCCTCAGATACGCTAAGCACCTTCACATAGTTCATTTTCCATCAGTTCTTGTGTTGTTTTCATACCTTAATACACTGTGTTGGTATCTAGGCCTTTCTTCTGCTGGTCGAGACTGATTGCTATTTGACAATACTGTTTTTATGTTTTATCTGTATTTTTTTTGTTGCTGTTACAGAAATTGTTTTATCTAAACCCCGGAATCTTTCAGAAATATTTGATTTTAAAATCTGACATTCTGGTAGATCTGAAGCCCTGTGCAGCTGAATGTTAGTCCTCAGCAGGTTGCGCAGTGCTTTT
>JAAGNO010014534.1:0-37373 GCA_033439905.1 Ceryle rudis | reverse complement strand
ACCCTGACTTGTGAGGGAGGTTGGTGTTTTCTTAGTCCATCTCATTTCTAAACCATTTTTGAAGGTAAGATTTAAGCTCTTAAACCACTGAGGCATGGGCCCAGTGGTGGTGAATCAGTGGAGGTTAGTCGCCTGTAAAATGTTTCACTGTAAGACTGTAAACACTTAATGTCCACACAAGAAAATTATTTTCAGCTGATACCCAATCTGCTTTGTATTGGATATCTAAACCACCATCTCAATGGAAGTCTTTTGCTTTCATGAACTTCAGTAGATCAATCTAGATGTTTAAAGAGTGAGGAGGAGGCTGAATTACAGTGGCTGGACAGATTACTGTGTGTGACCTGTCTTAACCATCAGTAACTGTAACAGTTACACCTTTACCTTGCAACTAAGGTGGACTGATGTGGCTTATTTGTAACTCAGTGAAATTGGTTTATGTGAAATGGAAGTCTCTTACAGTCAAAGCAGACTCAGGTTGCATATGTAGTCACTTTCATTGTTTGGTTAACATACTATAAGGGTTGTTTTTCTGGGCATTGAAACTTTATGAATGAGTGTTGTAGTTTGAACTTTTGAAAAAGTGGATCTACCCAGTGGCACTTGCAGCTTAGCTGTGACCGATCTTTTTTTCCCTCAGTCTTTCATAACAGTAAGCAGATACTGTCTGCAGACACGTAATAGAACATGAAAATATGAATGAAATATGTACATACTTGTTACTGAGAAATTATTTAACCAGGAACACTCACCATCCATCACTTTAAATACATTCTGTCAACAGAATTTGCTAAGTATATGTATGTTTATGTATGTCTGCTTACATATAATATATAGTTTGAATATACTTTATTTTTTAAAATATGCAGTGGTTCCCAAATTGAAAGACAAGTTGCATACTTTTAACAGTAAAACTTTGCTGCTGTTTGTTGAGGTTTTATAGGGTTTGGATACTTAGAGAGCTGGGTTTGGTTTTGATTATTTACTCAGACATTTCTCCGCTGATGAGGAAGTAGGTTCTACTGCTTTATCCAGAACAGAATTCATTATTGATTCCATCACCACTGTGAAGTGTTCTGGTTTTTTAATGATGGATCCCTATTTTTTTTTTTCTTTCCACTTCAAAGAAAGATACTTTAAGAACTTCTAGAGTCATTGGTGTGGATCATAGTCCTCTTTCTTAAATCAGGTATTGCAAAAACAAATTAATACTAAAAGGTAGAAAATGGAGATACATCTTATTTTCAGATACCACTTAAAGAACGATTCATCAACATTTTTGTACTTGTTATTGTTCATGGCTATATTCCTACTAGAAACAGCCTTGCAGCTTCATTCCTGTGTAAAATCTGCCTTTGTGGTATACATAACAAAGAAGTCTGCTTTCTGCAAGTATAAGTGAGCTGAATTTTACATATTTTAAGCGTGCTATGTTGAGTCTTTTTATGTCTTGGAAGCTTAAATGTATATTCCAGACCATTCTTCATATTCTCTTTTTTTTTTTTTTTTTTCTTAAATTACGTAAAGTAGTTTATATTGGGTATACTATAGCTCTTTCTAATTTATAGTAAAATTATTTGAATAATGTTAAGGTAGGTGTACTATGGAAATGAAATCCTGCATTCCTGGTGTGCTAACTTAGCATCTTTTTCTCCTATGATTTAAACGGTATTATTGGTTGAAAAGAAATGTGTTGGAATAATAGTGAAGCAGTAGTGAGGAAGAATACATGCATTCCACTGTGGTCTCTTTAGCGTACTTCTTAGGTCTTTCTGGATGTTACTTCCTGAAAGACTGATGACATGATGATAGGTTTGGACAGTATCTGTAGTGTTACAGTTACGGCAGTGCTGAGGTAGCAGCAGGGGGAGCCATCAGCAATGTAAACCTGCAGCCTCAAAATCTTACTGCAGAAAGTGAGGCTTCTATTTTAGTACTTTAGGAAATATATTCTTTTTTTTTTTTTTTTTTGGTGAAGATGGCTTCTTAGCCATTTCATAAGATTTTAGATGGGAAGTAGAGAACTAATAAATGGAGGAGATTTCAATATAGGAGAGGACATCCAGATCATTTTGTAATGATCTGGCACTTTGATGTTATGGAAGAGCATCCTCCTCCTTGTCTAGCAAGGTTTCCTTTAAGGAGAAAATGGAGTTATGGACAATAACAGCAGTATAGTGGGGGAGAACAAAGAATGAGGGAGCTAGAAATAATTTTAGAAGAGATGGAGCTAAGAATAAAGATGGGGTGATAGTAAAGTGAATTGTGGCAAGGTTATTTGGGGTTTTGTTCTACAACTTTATATACTTTCTGGGTTTGGTTTTGGGTTTTTGTGTGTGTGGTTTTTTCTTTTTTTTGGTGGTGTTTTTTGTTTGTTTTTGTAGGTTTTGTTATTTTGTGGGTTTGTTGTTTTGTGGGCGTTACGTTTTTCAAGACTGTGTGCATGTGTTGTGTAAGATTAATCAAGAAAGGTATGTGGATTTGATTTCCATAAAAAGGAGATTTGACCCTTGATCTTTATTCAGGTGTTTTCTCTATCATTCAGCCTTTATGAGTACTGACAAAAACACGGATATGTTTTCTTTTTAGACTGAGCTGATTTCTAGGAAAAAGGTCTTACTCAGTTAATAAAAGACTATTGTTAGAACATAATTTGCAGTAGTTGATTTCATTCTTTGTATACTGGAC
This sequence comes from Ceryle rudis, assembly GCA_033439905.1. Classification (NCBI taxonomy): domain Eukaryota; kingdom Metazoa; phylum Chordata; class Aves; order Coraciiformes; family Cerylidae; genus Ceryle; species Ceryle rudis. Next base: position 34,685 of record JAAGNO010014534.1, on the reverse strand, counting down.
TGACTCGAATGAGGGCAGTAGATCCTCACATATGGAAGACAATGTCACAAAGTATGCATTTGGACTGGACTAAGGGAAGGCTTTGAGATAGAAGTTACAGTAGGAAGAGATAGTTGTAGAAGCTGAGAGAAAACTGAATTAAGGAATTGCACGCATGTCTGCCTGAAAGCTTGAAAAAAAACTCCAAGTTGTTTTCAGAGGATTAAAATTCATGAGGGCTAATTTCCTATAGATTAGTGTAATTTTGTTCTTTAATTCTCACTTCCTCAGTGTGAAGCATAACAATACCTCTGTTAGTTTGGATCTAAGTCTGTGATGACTGTCCAGATGTTTTCTGCCAAATAGAATAGTGAATTTCTGCTTCCCTTGGTGGGAAAACTAGTTTATATTTCTCCTTTCTACATACCACATTTATATAATCAAACTTTGAGCAAGCAAAAAACCTTAGTTTGAAACTTGTAAACATCCTTTTAAGTTATTTAATATGTTGAATGTGTTGAAAAGTCATTAGAGAAGATTAAGACACTGAAATTGTAAAAATCTCATTTCTTTAGGAAGCCAAGTTAAGCAGAAGTGCAAGGTGAAATAAATGAAGAGATTTATATAGAAAAATAAAAAACCCCAAACCAACTCTAGCCCACTTTCTATAGAAAGATAGCACTAAAGTAGTTTGCCAGTTTTTGTATTTTAAGAATTCATTTTTTTAAGTCCATATAAACTTAGTGTACTAACATGGAATTGCTATAAATGACCACCCTGAGAATCATGTTTGTAGTTCGTAACATTTTGAATCATATTTTGAAGAGCAGTATATCTTTATTTTGCATTACTAATTATACATACATATTTGTGGGATTGATTTTCTGATTTTTTCACAGCCTCACCCTGAACTCTCTCATACAGGTACTGGGTTTCATGGTGTGGTATTTTGTTGTACTGGGATCTTGAAGGCCTTCTGTATCATTGTGTGGTTTTATTTAATTTTTTATTGTTGATCCTCCTTGAACATTGACTAGTGTCCTCTGGAGGTCCCTTCTAACCTGGATTATTCTCTAATTCTATGATGCCAGCCCCTTGGTAATACCTTGTTTAGGAAGAACTGAAAAGCCCACTAGCAGAGGACTATGTCAACAACACTTCACCCTCAAAAAGCCACAAGTTGTTTTAAGGGAAAGAAACCAAACCAAGCCAAAGAAACAACCCACAAAAGTTAGGCTTTCCAATAGTGTTCCAGATAAAATTTTGTATACATTTGAGCTAGAGAAGCTTACTCTATCCAGAGCTTCAAGCCTTACTCTGCATCAAGGTATTCCTCTTATTTAATATATGCATAGGTTAAAGTCATGGAGGACCAGTGCAGAAGTTTGTTGTTTAGTCATGTTTCAGACTGATGTCAAAATCCATGGTATGTCAGTGGGTTTCACAGGTTCTGTACAGAGATAGGAGTGAGTTCGCTATTATTAACCTAATTTCTTATGCCCTGGAAATAATTATCTTAAAAATGCAATAGCAATGCTAAATGTGAAGTTGCTGTTTTATTTTCCAATAAGCATTCACTCATGTGTTTATGGGTTCTTACAGTGCTCTAAACATAGCATGTTTTATTTATATCGAAATTTTGACATATATTAATATGTCTTCATGGTTGGTGATGTTTTGTGCTCGTTTCTGTTTGTGAATTTTCTTAACACATAACTTTCTGGAAAGCGAAAGTGAAGAGATTAGGACAGGAGCTTTCTATTTTGAGGGAAATCAAAACACTTTCCATGTATTCTGAGAAGATACTTTAATAGAAACACCCGAATGGCATATGAAGTAAATCAAAATAAGTTAAAGTATGCTTCACAAATATTTTTATTGGAAAGACTCTACACTTTTTACTTCATAGTGAACATTTCTTTTGTTACTTGGAAAATAGATGTTCTAAAAATACAGTGCTGTGAGAATGTTTAGACTTTTGTAAACAGGGAGCATTCAACCTAATATGGGGGTGTATTGCAGTATTAAATTGCTGTACAAGGAAAATTAAGCATCTTCACTTACATGACTTTCATTATTTAGGAATCAGTGGCTTTCTTCTTGAAACTTCTTGAATAGGTAATGACATTGATGAGAAATAATGTTAATGTACTATAGTTATATATATATGTAGTATTCTTCTCAGGTTCTGTTGCTGATTGAGAAAACTAATCCTCTGGATACAGTTTATAATGATAAAAATCTTATTTTGATTTGAGCATAAATAGAATTCAGCTCATTCGCTCTGTGTTTTTTCTTAAAAAATCCTTATACTTGCAGAAACTACTACAAATATGTAGTGCACTGTTATATTTTAAGATGTTCTTTTTCACTGTCATACTTACCATATGCTTTATACATTTTCAAGGACCTTTACAAATATGATTTAAATAGCTTTTATTTTCAGTATTTGCAACTGAGTAGATATCTATTTCTTCTGTATTTCTTGATTTAGTTATAATTACCTTTTTGTTTAAATAATATTTAGAAACATGAAAATGTTAAAAATCCTTGAATTGTATTAAAATTAAAATTTGCATTTCAAATACTAAGACAAAAATATATTAATAATTTCTCAGTAATACTTCTCAGAACCTGATTAATTCCTCCTTTTATGAGGTTGGTTTTCTTTTTCTCATCCAGGAAGAAGAGAGACGTATGGCATCTGTTGCAGCGAGGAAAGAGGAAGAAAGGAAGCGTGAAAGCCATAAACAGACCTTGCTTAAGGTATTTGCTATGGCTGTATCCTAATATTTGTTTCTGTAGTTCTTACATACCCTAATGGGGCTCTTCATCTTTTGATTTTTTTTTTTTTGACAGTTTAAGCAGTACTCTTCACAACTGAAACTGTTTGTTCAACTATGCAAGTTACACTTTAGCAAAAAAAAAACCCCAAAAAACCCAAACCAGGTTGAATGCGTGAATGTGATATATGTAAAAGGATGGCAAACTTCATTTTCACAAATCCAGAGATAAAGTAAAAGACTAAAGTAAAGGACTTTCCATTGATTTCAAATTCCTTGAACTTGGTCTCCTCCATTTCAGGTGAGTGCTCTAACTGCTGCCATGCAGGGTGTTCTGGAGTAGTTTTTCCTTCATTCATTCCTGTTGAAATTGTTCCTTTTTGTAGAAAGAGTTAGGCAGTCATCAGGGCAGCAGCTAGACTCCAGCTGTCTTTTTCAGAGACATCTACATGATGTGTTATCTACGTGAGATGGAATAGCTCTAACAGGGGAGACTGAGGTGCACTCCAGAATACTCTTATGCGGCTGGTGACTAAATGACCTATGTTACTAATAGGAGACCAAAGTTCAAGGATATAAAAGTATCTGCATTCCATTTGTTGTGCAATATCACCTTTTGTCTCCAAAGCAATTTTCTTTGAAGGTAAAAAGTACCTAAAATTTTTTGTCATCCAGTAACAGTTATACAACTAGCTCTTTCAGTTTGGCAGACAAACAAAAACCTCCCGTAGAAGAAAAAAAAAGTATAATGCCATTGTTACTTAAATTTCAACATGAAATTGTATATTTTGTACCTTAATTGAGGTATCTTTGTTGAATAGTTAGGTGTTGTAAGAGCCAAATGCCAGTTATCTTTTTCACAATTCAGTGATTTTGTATATCTTCCCTTTGCTGATATGTTCTTGTGTGCTACAATTCTGGTGTCTTATTTCCTGTTCAACAAGTTTGAATTGAAAGGACCAAATTTACTTGTAGGTAAAATGTCCAGTGACGAAAGTTGTGAACTACAGTATTTTCTTCATAGTTAAATCTGAAGAAAATATTTAGTGAATCACATTCTGCAATTTTTGTTGTCACTTTTCTCCAAACTTTCTTAGTTTCATTAAGTAGCAAATTCAGTAGCACACAATTGGTGTTTTCCTGGATTCCTGCATTTCAGCAGTCATATCTTTTTTTTTTTTTTTTTTTTCCCCCCCTTCTTGCTGATACTTGTCTACCCTAACAGCAGAGTTTCTTTATCTCTCTTTTTTCAGACTTTTTTTTGTTATTGCTTAAAACTCACTTCTCTGGGAAAGTTTGAAATGTACTTCATCATGTACAGAGAATGCAATTCCTTTGCAGCAGAGGCTGAACTTAATAGTTTCTGGAACTAGCAGAATCATTACACTTCTAAAATTTGCATTTTGTAAAATGAATTTCTGGAATTTTTCAAAGCTCTGTAGGAATTTAGCAGCTGGCAGCTGAGGGCTAACAAAGCAGTAAAGCTGTGCAGTAGTTCAGGTTACAAGGAGACCCTCACCCTCTGGAACAAACAAAATTTTTTAAATGCAATTGGAAGAAAATGCTGACTATTTCAGCTTCCTCTACCTTCTGTGACATGGAGCCCAGTCATTGCTGAAGTCTGTAAATGTTGGGTACTTAGTGTTCTCTAACCAGATAACATCATAACTCTTTGGGCAAACTGAACGTCAATGAGAGTTTTGAGCTCTTTAAAATGGAAAAACTTTCAGAAGAAGAAAATTATTAAAGTAGTTTCCAGGTACTTTCAGTGTTAGTTGTAGAGAATTGTGGACATAATTTGTATTACTAGTTAACAGATCTATCTCTGTATTATCAGCCATTGAAAACAGATCATGGTGTTTACTGTAACGGCTGCAGCATGAGGGATTTGCATGTAGGTGTTAAATGGTTTACTGTGGAAATACGTATATTGTTCTTAATTTGAAGGGAAATACCAAGACTTCAGAAATTAGCAGTCACAGATAATGAAATGCTTACTTTTTTTTCTTGATTGACTGTTTTCTGTTTTTCAAAGAAATACTCATTTGTACTGCTCTACACTTCACATGTCCAATGCTGCACTGGCTACTGTGAGGAACGTTGTTAGTGAACTACATTGTGGTGATGTCCTGTGAAAGGAATTATGTGAAAACATGATGCTAATATTCACATGTTACTTTTATAGAATATATCTGTGGTCATAGTGAGTACAGGTCAAATTTAATCTATTGAAAGTGTTAATTTCAAATTACACAATGAAGTTTATCCTGGTCCCTTGCTTTTTTCCTTAGGCATATCACATAAATTCTCTCATAAATTCTCTGTTGTTTTTTTTTTCCTGTTTGAAAAAAAGGGGTTATAATAAATCTTAGTGTGTTGTGTTGAATTTTTTTATTCCAGCCATAAGGTTTGTCTTAAAACAGAAACGTAAATGTTTATTTTTAAAATAAATAGATCCTTCCTAGCTTTTGGGATTTGGGGTACAGCCTTCTAAATTCTAATTAATATTGTGTTGTTTTCTTGTATCTTAGTCAGCTTAACAAGATAAACTAAAAGAAACAGGAACTAATGTAATGTTATTTAAAATTATTAGATAGGCTTTTAACACTGGTAATCAGTTGTTAAGGGTGGTTAGCTTATGATCTAAGGAAATAATTGCAGAGTATGTTGCAATCACTGCTAAGACAGCAGTTGTATAACTGTCTTAGCTTAGGTGCTAGGGGCACTGTAATAGAGTGGAGGAAAGTAGTCTGCCCTGTTTTGTGGGAAGAGTATTACAAGCAGCACCAGACTTAAAATAAGACTTCTGTGGTTATCCAAACTAAATAGTTTAACTTCATTCTTTCACAAGCTTTGGATTTATTTTGATACTTTTCTTATTTCTATTATTGCAAATCTTGTGAAATGATTGTTTGCTGGCAGTTAACGCAAAATAGCCCTAGAATGATGTGTTGATTTTAATACATAATCACCAACCAGTACTATTGATTCTTCAATTGAAAGTATTTGAAAAGTTTTGATAAAGCAGTGTATTTCTATCAGAACAAGTAAGTGCATTTGATACCGCACGTCATAATTTAATATAACTTTTATATATTGTTGCAGGAAAAGAAACGGTTAACGATTTGTAATATTGCTCATCAGTGGGAGATACAGCAGAATCGAATAGCTCTTGAGGCATCTTTAAACCAAGATAAAGATAATGAGCCCTGTCAGATCAATGGCAGTACTGCATATGTGTTTCCTGAAGAAAGCAGGTACTGTAGTGGGAAATACTACTTCTTGTTCATGTCTTATATTCCAGGTTGCTTCTCACCTCTGAGATCTCGCTGTATTTCATTTCCAAAAGTAATATATCCAAATCAATCCTGAAAAGATGTTTTACTTCATGATTAAACATGTTGGACATTAGTAATAAGTAATATATGTTAAGAAAATAATACAGCAAATAATACAACAGCAACTCATTGGCTAAAGAAGCATAAGCTAGCTTATTACGTGATTTTGCTAAATAAAGGAGGGCTTCGTGTTTGCAAGGTGACTCTGCTTGAATAAATACACTGAAGTTGTTTTTAGATATCTAAAGCAACACAAACTGTGCTAAGATAGCATTCTGAGTTAAAACTTTAAAGCAGATTATTAAATGTGATTTCCTAATTTATTTCAAAAAATAAATCCCCCTGTCCAACTCAAATACACCCAGAGCCTTTCCAACAAAAAACTAGAACATTTGCAGTGTTATTTGATGGAAAGAGGATTTTCCAGCCCTTAATACTGCAAATGAATAAATGCTGAGAAAGGCAGTCATTTTTGACAGTGGGGTTTTGGTAAATGAAAGGACTGTCATTCAATAGAATGATGTTCCTATCTCAGAATAATCTCAATTCTATCACTGCATTTTTATTTCCTCCACAGGTCCCTTGATACAATATTGAGCAGCGCAGTACAAGGCTTGTCTGTTCTGGAGTCTCATTTAGTGGAAGTAGAAGGAGACACTCTTTGCTTGTATGGTGCTGGAGCACTGGAGTGCCTGGATCGAAACTGGAGTGTCCAAACAGCTGGGCTTATTGTCACAGTCTCCTTTATGTTCATAGAATTTGATGAAATTGTTCAAGTGTTAACAAAACTGAAGATAAAATTTCCTAATTCTGTGGTAAGAATGCCTCAGATTTCAGCTGTGTGAACAGCTATGGAATATGTATTCTCTAACAGAACCTAAATTGGGCATAGTCACTGCTGAGTGCTTTCATATAAATAGATATGTTTATGAATTAGATATTTGCTTGATGTTATCCTGTAACACTAACTTTAATTTGATACTTCTTAAAAATCAAGACTTCAATTTGAATTAGATTCACACACAGAATGGTGGGTTTTTTTCAGAGACTCATTATTTCTTTTAATTTCTTTGACTCAGACGATTATTTTTCAGTTGCAAAACTGATGTGTAAATACAGTATTGCTATTCTACAATATTATTATGGATCCATGGCATCAGGAGACCTTTCTTTGCATGTTCAAAGGTCAAATAACTGGTAGGATAAAAAGGGAAAGGTAAAATTCAAAGGGATAGCTGGCTAAGTCAGTACAGCTCTTGAAATTCCTCAGTTCCTGATGAAGCGCAACAACAGAAATTCTGAGATGTCCCTTTAGTACTTTTTCTTGGAGAACTGAATCACTCATTTTGCAGCAAATAACAAAATAGCCATAACATACATAAACCAACCTGTTAACTAGATGATATGCCTCTTGAGCTCCCTGCTTCTTTCCAGGGTTTTGAGTATAACAGAACTTAGTGGTTTATTGAGATAGAGAAACGTGTCTTAAGTTCCCCACAAAATTACCTATCACAATTAAACAGTTGTTTTATTGTGCATGTGGAAATTTGTGGGGGATAGCAGAGTCTCAACTAAATTTTATCTTCACCACCAATTTTTCCTTCTTCCCCTTACCTCAGCAATGCTCCTGTGTAGCCAAATAACCCGTGCGCATAGGAGCATTAGCGTAGGGTATGGTTCAAAGAAACTTCAGGGTATGCAGGTACATAGGACAGTATGCAAGCTTGCTATGACCAAAATATCAGAATATTTAAAAGCATATATTGTATTTATTTTATGTGTGGATGTTGCCATTGCTTTACTTGCAGAATTAAACTAAACATTGCTCAAGTAGTATCACTGTTTTTTGTAACATTGTAAATATTAGTACTGTTACTAAAGGGTTTATAAATTGCTTAGAGGCTTGTAATGTTGACATTTCTAAATATATGTAATGCAATTGGTTGATACATTGTTTTGTTTTGCCACTAAGACCTCAAATGAAGTGAGCTCAGCTGCTTCGTCAGACCTAGAAACCGTTTATTTGAGTTTGAAAATTCTTTGAGTGGCACAGAGTAAGGATCTTTGTGTTCATTCTTTATTGTTTCCTTATTTAATTTATTGTCGGTTTACTTTTTTTTAAGCACCTGAAGTTTAAGGAGACAAATCTTGTGACACTGCAGCAATTCAATGCATTAGCCCAGATGCATCACATTGAACAGTTGACAGTTGATCCTCAGGGAAATCCAGTTGTCAACTTTACTTTGTGGAAATACTATGTTCTGTTTAGACTGAACCATTTTAGTCTGCAGAAAATAAATGGAGTAAAGGTAGGACAGTGTTGTTTCTTTCTTACTACTGTTCTTACAAGACAAATTAGCATTGTTTTTAAAAAAACAGGTGAAATGCTAATAAAATGAGCAGAATCCTGTCAGTGTCCTTTCAATATTAGCTGGGAAAAAAATTAAATAGACTTCATCATACAGTTTCTTGTGCTGTGCATTTAAGTCCAACTGCTGTGTTTTACAGTTAGCAAAGTTGGTAACATTTTTTAGTTGCCATTAAATTATTGTATTGTCTTAGATGTTTGCAGTTGCAAATCACAGTCCAAATCTATACCTGAGTGGCTGAGACTTGCCTGAAGGGAAGACTTTTTATTATTACTTCTGCACATGTGTCCAAAAAAAAAAAATCAAGAACTGCATGATTTTTCTTGATTTTTAGAAACACTTCTCTATTCTGTTGGAAACGGTCATCGTGCTGACACTGAATACTTGTGCAAAAATGTGCTTTTTATAGACTACTTAGTATTTTACAGTGTATGATTTTCCAGTGTTACAAAATATAGCTAAAATAGTATTTTCTTCATTAAGCCTATCACAGGAATATGTCTGTAAAATAGATATTTTTCCTTTTTTTATTTCCTGCTATGTACAAGATCGTTAATGTGGTTTTTTGGTTTGTGTGGGTTTTTTTTTGTTGGGTGTGTTTTGTACTTGAATAAATTGAAAGTTAGGATGCCAATATTGCTATTATTTTTACTTTCTAATTTCTTTTTACCTTTTCTTTTAAAATCAGTAATAGAAAATCCTGTTTCAATGTAAAGACTACAACCCCCTGAAGTGTGGTGTGACCTTAGATCAGCCCTAAATAATAGTTTCAGATAACAGAAAGGGAAATGTGCATATTCTGCTATTTTGATTATCATTTGTGTGCAGTGTTTGTGACGATTATTGTGTTGCCAGCATTGAGGTACGTATAGTTGGGGAGATAAAAGCAATATATACTAACTGAATTAACTAAGGTAATAGCGTAACTCTAGCTCTTTTCATCTATATATATGGAAGCTTTTATTTTTTTCCGCAACTTCCCCCTTCTGTTGCAGGGGGAAGCTGAGTATTAGTCTCACTCTAACAATGGTTTTGTTCCTTTGTCAAACTGTTACATTTACTAACTGTGAGGAAGCAAATTCTCTTCAGTGAGATACACTAGTTGAAGTTTTTCCCAATGATAGTAATCTCAGATTAATTAAGAGCTGTCAAGGTTTGAAGTTACTAAACTCTCTACAAAATGCTTTACGCCAAGCGCTATGGCATACAGTCTAACAGATGCATCACATGTACTGAATTGGTGTCTGTTTTCTGTACTTGGCAGGAAGCAGCCATAACAGACTTACATTTATGTGATATTACCGTTATAATCTTTTTGTGATTAATGGAGCAAACAATGTACTGGAGTAAGATAGAGAACATGAGTTTCTGTGAAGTAGAGAGTGTATTCAGCAGTGCTGTCTCTGTTGACCTGGTCCTTATGCTTCTCTTAACATAAATAAATAAATTAAAATCATTTATTTCTCCAGCAGGCATTCTCTGCCTGCAATGGTCTTTGTTTCCCTAGCTGCCTTATGCGCTCTTTGTTTCAGACCTTGCTTCTGTTAACAGACTCTTTAGCAAGGTCATCTACTCTTAGGCTACTAAGTATGACTGAATTTTTAGAGGAAAATGAGCAAATCTAAACACTGAAAATGGAATTGACTGTACATTTCAAATTTCCTGAGCTATGTTTTCTCTGGTGTACTTCTCCCTACGTTATGCTGTTGCAGTATATTTTAGGTAAGGATAGATGGTATAGTCTATAAACATTAAACAAGAATATAATAAAATTACATTAATTCAGAACAAAATTCCGTTTTACTCACACATTTGAGTAATACAGAACACTAAAATTGTCTGGAAGTACTTAGTGTGAGTATTGAAGTTTAATACTGGGTTCATTTCCAAAAATATGTTATGATGAACTAAAGTTAAATTTGATCTGGAAGTTAAATGTGATCCAGAAGTTAAGAAGTCACTGAGTGAATTTTGTTGTCTTGTGTTATCCAGGTCAGATTTAGATGATCATAAAGATTTCTTCTGCACTCACTGGAAAGCCAGGAGTCTGGAAACTGTGCCAACAAATTTTGGCCGTTGAAGTCAGTTCATAGTCTGGCCATCAGGGCAGGAGAAACACAGGCCATGGTCTCCAGATGTTATGAGCCAAGACAAACAAAAACAATAACAACCACCACCAAAAATTAAACCTCTTCCACAATCTTTATACAAAATTGAAATGTGTAAAATTAATCCTGAAGTTTTTTCAACCACTGAAAATTAGTTTAAAGAGAAATCTGTAACTTAATGTTGACACAACAGTACGGATGATATTTAAAGAAGTATAATGGAGGAATACTTCTTTTGGGGTTTGAAAAATGCATAGAAAATACTGGGGGTTTTGTGTGGTGTTTATTTGGTGGGGGGGTGTGGTTAGGGGTTTTGGTTTTGTTTCTTTTTTTTCTCTAAAGCCTTATCTATGATTCTGCCAAAGTAAGAGAGACTGTAACTTACCTTTTCACATGTGGATGCCCAGAATCTGTTCACTTCTCCAGCATAACTAGATCAGAAATTTTCCATTAGACCTTCTGTAAGTGCATGCAGTATTAATATGTCTGACCTTCAGATACTCAATGTAGGAAATCTTTACAAAATTCCTTATTTCACGAAGACTATTATGAAGCATAGGATAGCATGTGTATACATTAAAATTTCCAGAATTACAGGAAATAAAACAAGCAGCAGTACCTCATTTGGTTTCTTTTAAAATACATTTAAAGTGCCAGTAAAAGCAAATCTCCAGTCTGAAGATATGCCTGGAACAGAGTTGTATGCAGTGTTCTGTATAACAAATTTCAGTAAATGCTCAATGTACATATGTAATAAAATATGAAAGTGCCAATTTTGAAACTTTTTTTTTCTTTTTAATTCCCCTTCTCCCTCTTCCCTCACAGGTTACTGAAAATGATATTATAATGGCGGAAAGGCTCTTTGGCATTCTGGCATACGTAGCATCTTCTGAGCTGCCGCATTATCGCATGCTTTCATTATTAGGAGAATCTAGGTAAAATAAAATGAATAGAAATGGAGTTTTCCCAGAATGTATTGTTTAATTATTCTGCACACTGTTGTGATGAAAAGATAAAAAATTCACAAATAACATCTTACAGAAGAGAGGTTTACTGCTTATTGCAGAAATTTTAGCATCTCCTGATTGCTGTAGCCAGAGGTTTTAACAGAAGTTCCATGAACTCTTCTGAGTGAGATTAAAAGGCACATGCACACAAATGTACTGCTTGTTTAATTCTCTGATTGTACTTATATTGGGGTTTGCATTGATTTATGCATTTTACAATAAAGACTGAATATTTTTAGTGGGTATTTTATAGTGGTTGACTATAACAGTAAACAGATTTAAGAGTTGGTGCTGCAAGAAAAAAGATGCTTAAAAAACCTATTTTAATAATTATTTAATAAACTACTTTTACTTTTTAGTTCTTTTATAGATATATACTTAAATTTTAAGCTGCAAAACTTCCTATTTAGGAGATGCTATGTGATACATGTCAAAAATTCTATCATACAGAAACAAATTGACAGAAGAATATCTAGAGTTGTATGTGCTTTGAATAACTTGAGGATGCAATAAACTTGAAAGCTCATAAAATGCATGTTGAAAGGGAGAAAAGAAAAAAAACCTCACAGTCACTAGGAACAGTGACTCTTAAAAAAATTGCTTCCAATAATTAAAACTGTAAATCTCTTTATTTAATCTTTCACAGGAGGAAGCAATTCCATTATTTGCTGGAGGGAAAGGGAAAGAAATCTGGGATGGGGAGTGAGGAAAGTAGCAATCACAGAAGAAATGGAGGGGAAAGCACAACTCGAGCAACACTGAATTACGCAACAAGGGACTTTCATATGGAAAAGCTTGAGGTAAGTATATCATTACAGAATACTTTCATTCTCTATTATATAATCTTAGACTACTACTCACTGAATTTGTTTATATACTATGTTTTGGTTCTGCTATTGAGAATGATGATTTAAAAATATTACTGCTTACCATATTTACATGTATGATCAAACATTTCATCTAACTGATCTTTGCCAGAATACTGGGTAGTGATCAGTTTCTGTCTTTAGTGGTTACTGAACAGCGCTACAGTCTCAGAAATACATTCTTGCCTACAGGCCTTATATTTGTAATGAAATGTACCTGTCTGACTAAAATATATGAAGTGAGCACAGTTTTTAACAAAGAAAAATACATACTGCACACATTAATAGAATTAGAAAGTCAGATGGTATATTCCAAAATGAATTGAACAACACCTTCAGACAAGATCTGACCTAGTGCAGGCTGTAGTAATAAAGAACTCTTTCTTAAGACTTTAAATGATCTACAGGAAAACAAATATATAGGAAATGTATTAGGTTTAAGTATTTAAAAAAATTACAAGCTGGCTTGTTTCAAACAAGTGCATCAGTCACGCTTGTTTTAGTTTGCATTTCTGATCTGCTAACTCTTTTGCTTGGTCAGAGGGAAATCGTTCCCAGGAAGAACATGCTTCTTTCAGCCACAGTCTCCTTTCTGAGCAATCACCATGAGTTCTAGCTGTATCCACCCTGCTTCTGACATTTGTCCCTTTATTTGCTCTTTGATTATGTGGAAATATATAAATCCTCTAGTGAAGGAAATTAAGTTCAGCAGACGCTGAATTCCATTATTGCATTGTGGATTTGTTTTCTAAGATCCATAGCATAAAAGAGACAGTGACTGCATGCGTTGAGAGATTAAAATAAGAAAACGTTTTACTTTCAAAAGCTGTGATAATAGCTCTTAAAACTTCGGATGGCATAGAGTAGTAAGACAGTGAGGCATTCCTCTTGTGCTTTACCGTGGAGCAAGCGCTATAATAAAATAAGCTCGGTATTTATACAGTCCATTAAATAAATGCATTGCTTTCTCTTTCCAGTGCAGCAATTCACACCTTGTTCTTTGTTATAGCATTACATATGTGGCAGCAGATACTACAAGATAGCACAAGAGAAGAGTAAGATAGGCAAAACAGACTGATTCCAGTTCCCCATCAGCAGTAACCTAACATAATAAAAGTGATTGAATAAGCGTATTGCTAAAGATGACAGCCTGAGTCATTGATTAATAATTTGGGGTCTTACATGAAACATCTGGGAAGTATTTTCTCTGCTTTATCACTCATTTAAGTATACTTCTGTTTTGATGTCATGAAGCACGACATAACATTTTTAACAGTGCCGTAAATCAAACTAGTTAGATATTTAGCATGTATATAACTTACTGTTCAAAGCTTATTATGGCATTTTATAGAAACTGCAGAAACAGGGATTAACGTAGTTTAAGGGAGTTGTGCAGAACTGTTAGCTGCACTAAGTACAATGCTTTTTTATTAGTATTTTTTAAAGGTTCAGGTTACTTCAGTATCTAATGTAGTACATGATAGGAATCATGCACTTGCCAGAGTCCATCAGGCAACATGTGTTAAGGATCCATAGTGGTATATGCTTCATTCTTGTTAGGGTAGGTAGATAAACATATACTTTCCAACTGTTATACTGTAATAATGAAAAACAGGGAGGGGAAGGGAAGAGAAGGAAGTAGCCTGGTGCTTAATAATGTCTGCAAATTTTCACTGCTGTGCCAGAAGGCAGCAAAAATCATACTGCTATCTAAAGGTATTTACATGACTATTTAGAGTGGATTTCAGGTTAATTAATTAATTATTATAACACGAATATTATGAATACAGTAAGATTCTGTGGCCACTCTTGTAAAAACTTGACCCTAGGCCATGCTACTTAAAAGCAAATAGGAAAAAGTGTGTAATGGCCTCTTTGCCTGCTAATTGCTATGTTCTTTAATTCATTACATTTTTGTGGTTGTCTTTTGGGTTTGCTCTTGTTTAACCTTTTCTTCCTTGGTCTTATACAATGTGTAATGGTTCTCCCATGCAGGAAATCAAGGAAAGAAAAACATTTTGCCAGACATACATCGACAACTTAGTGAAAGAAGCAGCTGACATCAATATGAAAAATGAGTTGTTGCAGAAGTTGTGGCCTCAAATGTTCATTGAGCTCGTCAGAGATGCAGTGATAGAAATACGCAATAAAAATTCCTACATGAAACTCTGCTTACAGCGGATCACTGATCAAAAACAGTAGATTAAGGCTTGTTGTCTTGCAAGCTTTTGGTTTCTATATTCTATGATGTTTTACAAACTTAAAACAATAGAGTACAAAATTACTATCACTATCGCATACTTCACGTGCCCCCGCAATGAATGCCTTTTAATCTTAATTGACTCTCAATAGTTTTGAAATGAAAGTTTACTAGCATACTGATTTAACAATGTTTCCTTGGCTAAAGTGATGAGATAGCAAACACCAAGTTACTTCGATGCTAAGTTCGTATTTATTGTTTCTGCTACATTTGCTTCTGTAGTGCTACATCATTGGTTTTTAAAGAAGAAATTTACACCCTGCTTGCCTTATTTTTTATCGAACACTTTTCAATTGTCACCTTTTTGACTGTTTGCTGCTGTTTAAAAAAAAATCAGGAATAGTAGCCGATTTTTTTATAAGCAAAAGCTAATAAATTATTTTTACACCCTGAACTTGTCATTATTATTATTAAATTATTATTGTTGTTGAATTTCTGAGATTATAGAACACTTTCATACCAATGCTGTCACAGTGCTCAGTCTATCAATGTTTAATGACCCCAATTTTCAGCTGAACAAATTGCCCAAACTAGGCTTCTTTTTCATTAATTTCATTTGTATTTGTGTGAATTATTACAGGTAAAATATGAACCTGAGGTATATGCACTAAAGCTTTATTTCTTTCTGTTAATATGTGTTAATAGTATAATTTCTTTTGTTTCTTGTTTATTAAATTATTAATTTTTGATGTTTGCCAAGGTCAAATGAGCTAAAATGCATGCACTGAATTTGGTAAAGAAACTGATGACCGCTATTCAGTTGTAATTAGTTTCTGTGACTGTGAAAATTTCGTATTTGTTGTCAATAAAAATAAATTCTTCACTTTTGCCCTTCACAGATACTGTAAGGAAGTACTGTGTGCAAAGGAAAGACTTCTCCTTAATGCTGCATGAAGACAGGAGGCACAACTTGCCCTCAAAATCCGCTGTGAATGGGTAGAAAAAACACATACCATAGTACAATAACTTCCACTGTAAACACCTGGCCAGCTTCTGCCCAGAAATTGAATTTAGGAACTATTAGCAAGTCCAGCTGATTCCCAGGGCTAGTGTTTGTATGCAGGTACGAAGTCACGCCATTGAAACTTATTTATATGGTTGTATTTTATGTTAACTAAAACAATCTAGAACCTTTGTGCGTTCTTTTGCTTGATACAAATTAGTCTTCTTTTACTTTAAGATCATTTATAAAATTATTCATAACCAAAGAAAACTTCCTGCAAGGGTTTGTATGGCTCAACACTAAGTTTAAAAATAAACTTTACCTGGGCAAGAGCCTCTGGCAAAGCAGAGATGCAAATACAGTTTTGTGATTTTCTATGCCCTGAAAATGTCCTTGAACATGTAGCAGGATATTTTGGAATATACAGTCTGCTTGTGTTCAGGTCAAGCTGATGCACCTAAGCTGCTCAGAGAGAATCCATTTTCAGAGCATGTTACAGGTTAACAGTGGTGTACATACTGTTAAATGGTAACTTCAATTTTGCTTATGTTCTATGTGATCTTCTAATGCACTTGCAGGGAGTTGCTTTTCAGTCTTTACAGGATATAATGGAGTTTATCACAAAAATTCTAAGGAAATGTTACAAGTCCTGAAGAAAACTGCTCCAGCAGTTGGTAGGATTTAATAGAAACAATCACCTCTTCAGGCTTCTTGAACTGCTTTGTGGAATTTATAGTCAGATTAGTGTACTTGATAGGATTTTTTTTCCTCTTTCCATTGGAAAACTGTGCTCTCAAGTTTTATGGTGAATTTTATTAAGGGAACAAATTAAGATTGCACAAAACATGAGAAAAAGAGTTTACATTATAGAAATAGTATAGAAGTGATCATGCAAAAGTTTTTTGGACTCATCAGTTTCTTTAGAACCATTTCTGTGCAAAGGGAGTGAGTGGGTGGAGCAATTCCAGCTTCTGCATGGGGGCGGAAACTCAGCAGCTGTGTGGAAGTGCAGAACTCTCCTGATGATGTAGTTGGAGCAGATGGGCCCCTTTTTGAATCAGATTCAGCAGCAATAAAAGACTGGAAACAAATGCTTTAAGAAGGGTGGACTGGTCTAGAGGAACAGGAAGTTCTCCCTGAGAAAATCCAGAGAAAAGCCAGACTTTTCTCTAAAGCCTCTGATACTGAGGCTTTAGAAGCATAATCCTGACTGGAGGCTTTAAGGTAGGGTCTTGAAAAAACTTAGTGAAATGAATCAGAGGGTATTGGCTGTGAGCTGTAGAAACATCTTAAAGTGCTCTGTATTCCCAGTGGTCTGTGAATGCTGCCAGTTTGGACTTTTTTAGCTAAAAGCAGCTGTTTCATAACAGGATCACTAAATGGCTAAAGCAAGGGTAGCTAGGCACCTATTGGAAATTGTGTTGGGCTGCATACTTTGTTCTCACGTTAAACCAGTAGGAACAAAAAAACTTACCTTTTTTACTAAACCTTCTTAGGAAACAAGTGAATGATAGACTACAGTGATGCTAGACCTGAGTGTACATAGAATTTTAAGCAGCCAGGTGATCTTAAAATTGTTAGCATGTTATATTTTGTTTATGTGTTTATCAACTGTCGATTCCTATAGACTTTGGTGGTACATTAGCGTAGTTGCTTATGAAGGATTTTCTGAGTACCTAAAAAAATTGAATGTGGTAAAAGCAGCAAATTCTTAGATGTTCTGAAACTTACTACTGCATATATAAACTTTCTGTAGTTAGAGATATAAATTCAGGAGTTAAAATAGCCATTGATTTTGACGCTGGGGACGGAATCACAGAATGGTGGGGGTTGGAAGGGACCTCTTAACACCATCTAGTCCAACCACCCTGCCAAAGCAGGGTCACCCACGGCAGGGCACCCAGGAACGTATCCAGGCAGGTTTTGAAAGTCTCTTGAGAAGGAGACTCTACAACCTCTCTGGGCAGCCTGTTCCAGGGCTCTGGCACCCTCCAAAGTAAAGAGGTTCTTCCTCATGGTCAGGTGGAACTACTTGTGTTCCACTTTCTGCCTATTGTCCTTTGTCCTTTTCCTGGGCACCACTGAAAAGAGACTGGCCCCATCTTCTTGACACCCACCCTTCAGATATTTATAAATATTGATAACATCCTCTCTCAGCCTTCTCTTTTTCTAGGCTAAAAAGCCCCAGGTCCCTCAGCCTTTCCTCATAAGAAAAACCTTTTAATAAAACCTTCCAGGCTGAAAGCAGCTATTTTTTTTCTGCTTAAAAAGCCTTTAAATGCTGGAAAAAAAGCCATATTTTGATGTTGTTAATGTTTCATTGATGTCCCATCCAAGATGGACTCTTGATCCCCTCATGTAGCCTGACTTTCTGCACAGGACAGGAGCTATTAGAGTAAAAAGGCTACGTGTTAACTAGAAAACATCCGAAGGGTTAAAAAGATACTGTTTTGACTTTTAAATCTTTTGAAAACTTTTTTTTCCATTTGAATTGTAGATTATTTATACAGTTCCTTTATTTTCTGAGATAAATTTCCTCTGTGTCCAGACAAGGACAGATAATGATGTATCTTAGTTTTTCTCAGTTGCAGTTTGTCCATATCATGCATGAAGGCCCCATTATGTCATGCAGAGGCACTGTTTTTATGCAACTGAAATGTGATCTTCAGTAAGGAGACTGATGAAAAGCTGTATTTTATACACCCCTTTTGATATAGGATTGGCAAAAGTAATAGAGCTGCAGATACACTGCCACAGTGGAACAGAGGGAGAAGTGATTCTCTTGATGCAAATCAAAAGCTGATCCTGTGAGGGGAAGAAAAGGTACTGGGAAGATATTTTAACTGAGCACTGTAAAGTAAGTAAAAGTTCTCTACAGCCTGGGATCAAGTGTGAGATATGAATCTGGAAATAGCTGAAAGCCATTTTCTGGTCTGTATATCAGTGATATGAAAGTAACATATCTTGTTCCACTGCTGGAAGGTCATATTTTTACCATGTAAAGTATTCCAAATAATAATATTTCTAAAAAGGGTTAACCTGTAACAACAGTGGTCATCTGCTATTGGGCGAACAGCAGTGACTCTGCAAGCTATGTATACATCCTCAAAGTTCAGGACAAGTGGATACTTTTTTTTTTTTTTTTAGCAGTAGGCTGTATAAGTGACAAACACAGATGCTTTTCAGATGCTTACTATTTCACATTAAGCAACATTCACAAAGATGTGATTTAGATTGGGAGGTCAGTGTACATATTCAAAATCACAATAACAGCTGGTTGTTTTGATTAGTAAAACAGAATATGTTGCTGTTTCCACATTACACAAACATCTTGAAGTCCAGATTCGGTGAAATTATTTTTCTCTTTAGTTTAAGTTGGAGGCATCATTCTTTTGGGGATTTGTAAGACTTGGTGTTTTATTACACACATGTAGAATAAGAAGAGGGGAAAGAGGAGACTAGCTATCACTTTGCTCTATGATGTGATAAAGTTGCTTTTACTCTTTTTGCATACTAAAAAGTAAAAAGTGTAGCCTACACAGCCCAGCCTTTAAACAATCTTACAGAAAGGCTAGCTGGTATCTGCTTAACATGCATCACCTCAGAGCTGGATTTTCTTGAGCGTGAGCTAGAAGAAATTGAATCTAAGGAACTGTTTGTACAACCCAAGTATCTAATTTTGTTGGCTAGCTTTGCTAGGCTCCTGCTCTCAGGGGAAGAAATACAAGCTCATCTGGAGGAACTCTTGTCTGTTTACCATGGTGAAAACAGAATTTCTACACAAGCTGTATATTGGACCTCATCTGCCATACTTGTGTACAGATGTGGTGGACAGATTCGTTTGAGTATCAAATGTCAGGAAGCCCTGGTGAAGAAGCAAGAAGTCTTAATGGGAGAAGAAACTGACTGTTCTCCTGTTCTGAGGTGTTTAGTTTTGGTGGGGTTTTTTTCACTTAGATGTATTGCAAGCAGAAACATACTTGATTGATAAAAACACGTGTAGCGTAAACAAAAAAAACCACATACAAAGCCAAAGAACCCTCCACAAAAAAATCCCGCAACAACAAAATGAACCAAACCCAAAAAAACCCAACACCAATCCCCCTCAACCCAACCAATAACACACAAAAAAAACCCCAACAAAACAAGAAGAATGCAGGTTGGAATATTTATACCGTATCCAGCATACCCAAGGAATGTGTTTGTACAACATAACCCTCTCTTCCTTACTACTGACTACGTTGACTTGAGGAGGCCCTTATGTGTGTCTGTTTTATTCAGCTTTTTGAATAACAGAATCTGAGGGCTTCTTGATTGCTCTGGACTTTGGCTGATCGGTATAGTATAAAGTAATGTAATTAAGACAGAAGAATGAGATTTGTTAGTACTGTAATCTGTTGGTTAACAGGACGACAATGCTAAATCCCACCTTTTGTTGCAATCTTCCTAATTAGTAGGCAGCTACTTCCATATTAAGGAAAGTCTGTGTGTGATCCATAATCTTGTGTTGCTACATCTGTAACAGGGATGCTTTCTGGCTTCAGACAAACTATTCCTTTCACTCATGTTTGACTAATTATGGGTATTCCAGAGGTTAAATGCTGCTATTATCAGTGCTTCATTTTACACCTAACAAATCTGGAACTTTACATGAACACTGAACAGATCATCAACAAGTTCATTCTTTCTGGAATACTAGACATGGATAACATAAACAGCACTAACCTTTTCAAAGCAGTGAGAATGATACCTTTCAAGAGTCAAGGTAACAAAAGGCCTTCCTGTGTGTAGTATTGAGCACTTAAGCACAGGAGAAGATAGCCTGCAATGACATATGTTTTCCATCTATTTATAATATGTCATTAGACAAGAGAATGTAAAGTTAATTCAGACTATAGTGATGAAGAAATTCTGCCCGTGAATGTGATCTTTGTATTACATGCTCACATAGTCTAGACATCTTACTTGGTTATGCAAGTTAATGGTGATATTAATGTAATTCACACTCAGTGAAAGAAATCATAGTGATACGTAGAGAAGCTGTGACTTTACAGTAATAAAAAATGCTGAGTTTGCTGATGAGCTCTTATGTTAACACTTGCAAATTGGATTGTGGGACAGTATGTGCTGTGGTTTGTGTTCTATATGTAACACATTTGATGCCTATTTGCATTAGGCTTCGATGATCTATGCTTTCTAGTAAAGTAAAAAAATAATTCTGAAGAGTGATGAAAGAAACCAAGGGCACAGACTACAGCTTTCTTCCCGTTTCTGACTGACACTGGAATATGTTAAGCTTCATACAGCTGTCATATCCTGGGTAAAGTACATGTTAAATCTCTTGACTATGAAACTTTTGTGTAAGTGTACTAACAAGATCTTCTAGGGAAATATTACTTAGATTCCAAGGGGACGTTAAAAACTGTAATAAAATGTAAACTTTCAAGTTTTCGTAATCTAGGAAATGTGAACTGGCTTGTCAGTTTAGAGAAGAACTGGGAAATTTTAGACAGAAGGATTCACAGCTGTGACAGGTGCTGTTGGGATACAGAGTGAATAGGGAAGAGAACATTTATTACAGTGATTTTACATTCTTCTGGAGCCTGTGTGCTAATGCATATATAAACCTATGGCCAAAGACATAATCACTACCTTAAAGACATGGGCATGAAAACCTCTCTCTGGTGTTGTGGCAGTCACTTGTATTTTGTTGTTGTTTTTTAAACCACTAACTAACAAACATTCTAATACTTTTATGAGAATGAGATGAACAACCTAGAGGCT
This sequence comes from Ceryle rudis, assembly GCA_033439905.1. NCBI lineage: Eukaryota > Metazoa > Chordata > Aves > Coraciiformes > Cerylidae > Ceryle > Ceryle rudis. Next base: position 13,248 of record JAAGNO010014534.1, on the reverse strand, counting down.
ATATTTGAATTTTCAACATATATTTTGAGGTTTTATTTCTTCGGCCTTCAGTATTTATCTAATTGACTGCTGCATAAGCAGAAACATTACGCTATACATTCAACAGTTGTAACAATGCTGTTTTATTAGAGTTGAGGCCTTTATTGTCCTCAGGATCTGCATCTAGGTTTAAGAAGTAACCAGCAAAGCAAAAAAATATTTTTCTCTTTTGCTTTTTAAAGAAAGATACCCAGTCTCTCTCTTCTACTGTGAATAAATGTGGGAGTCTATAGCTAATGACATTCTTCTACGTGAATCGCCAACACTTCCAGATGTAACTGTAGGCAGTGAGCTCCATCTATTGCACGTTACCATTATTTGGCAAAATACTTAAGCACGTGCTTACTTTTAATCACGCACTTGAATATTTCCATTTTCTTTTTTAGGATTTTCCAAGATTAGGATTCATTATAGACAAAAACATCTTTGATCTTTGGCCTGGAACAAGAGATTTAAGGTTAAAGGCAGCATGTTAATTAAGTATGTTGTTTAAGTCTTTGAATAAGGTCCTTTTTTATTTTAAAGCCTATTGTTGTAGCTTCAATTGGAATAAATATCCAAGACAAATCTTGATATAACTAAAGTTATATTTAGATTATTCCAAGTATTATGAGCATTTAAAGATATTCTTATTTGTCAGTTATTTTCATTTATTAAACTATGAACTATTCTTAACATGAGGAATGTAATTTGCTACACTAATGAATGTCTTCCCAACATACTGTTCAATCTTTGATGATGGAATGCAAAGTGGATTGCTTTGTAAGAATATTTCTAGTCTTTTGTAAACATCTGAAATCACAAGTATGGGAAACAAACATGTAACTAAAAATGGAAATGCACAACTTTTTTCATGAAACTGTAAATTCTGGGGTTTTGGTTTGTTTTATTTTTCCTAATTGAAAAGTGAGTGATGTAGGTCTCCACTCCTCCCCAGCTCCAGTGTAACTTACTGTAGTCTACACTTTGTATTAAAGATGCTGTAGAACCAAGTCTAAACTATACTTTATTAATTTTGCTTGTAGATTGAATTTCTGGATGATTAACTGTTCTCATGATCCCCAGGATTGTTCACAGAGCTTTATGTTACGTTATTTCAGTATTATCATGCATCATCTCTGCAGATTTAATAAAGCAAGATTTAAATGCAAGTTGAGATACTGCTGAAGATTCTAAAAGGTATTTGCATTGATTTATGTTCTTTATTAGGATGCACACTCAAAAGAGTAAAATTTAAACTAAGTAACCTATGTCAGCTAAACCTGTGATGCTTTTGAAGTTGTTAGAAGATTCAGAGTGATTTGAGTGACTGAGATTTCGCACGTGGCCTGTATGCAAGGAGATAATTATTCTACTAAATATATATTTTTTTTATATCTATGGTGATGACATCTACGTCTCAGGTAGTCATCTGGATTCTGTGCTGATGAGAGGAAAACACGCTTCTACAGTGTGAAACTTCTTACTTGCTTTAGATGCCCATCTTTTGATGTCTATATAGTTGAATTGAATTTTCTCTTTTTTCATCTGGTAGTCTTAGGCAGTCATCCAGCTGTCAATGTCTGGAAAAGTTTGAATTTGTACAGACAAGTTCCATCCTTCCCACCAGTTTTCTGCTTCCCTCCTATGCAATTAAAGCAAATATTTTCTTCCATGCCAGTCAGAACCCACAGAAGTAGCCCACTTTATGATAAACAAGCATGCGCTTTACTTGGATTTGCGGTAAAATTTGAGTGTCCTGTATTTCCTAAATGAGAGATGCATACTGCAAGTTGTGCTAGACTTCAGTGAAATACAGGTGAGCAGGTGCTTTGGTTACATTTGAAAAAGCCTTGAGGCCTGGCACACAGGTTCTCTTCTTTGCTATTTTGAATACATATATTGCTAAAGGAGGAGAGTGACATGGTCATGTGAATATAGTGGGAGACATAACTACTTAGGTCCTTGCAATAGTATATGCATGTGAGTAGTAAAGAGTGTTGCAAAGTATATTAAATGTGCTTGATGACAAGCTAGAAATACATGTGTTGTGTTTGTTATTTTGTCATAATCTTACTGCAGTTCAGTTAGACACAGCCATTTCTCCGGTGGTGAGCAGCTGCTGTCTCATATACAGTGATTAGTATGCACTGGGCAACTACAAAGAAAGTAGGTCATGTGCAGATGGTACGGGTATTCAGGTTGAACAGATTCTTAGATTCTGTAGAGTACCATTTGCAGTATCTTAAGATTTATTTAAATGAAAAAAGTGATCTGCATCTTTAAAGAAAGAGTGAGCTACATTGGTTAAAAATTACTTTGGAGGTGCTATGGACCCTTTGGCTTTGTTGTAACAATTTTTTAAGTATGTGAATCTTGATCTCATTGCTGCTTGGAGAAAAAAAACCCCAGAAGAACTGCAGGTGGTCTGAGAAAGTTGTATTATTTGCTCTTTCTTTGTTGGTACTGAACTGTTGCCTTTGCTTGATGATGCTAGCTGTAGGCTCACTCTCGGGGATTAACTAGAGGCTGTGTCAAGAAAGTATTTTAGTAGATGTAGGTGTGCTCAGGGCAATTTCCAGATTCAATCAACATAATAACGTGTATCTCAGTATGTAATCTATGAATGTATTTGAGGTCTTTCAGCATAACAGATGACTGTCAATTGTAAAGATGCTTGTAATATAGAATATTTAGTTTAAGACATCCATGCAGCCTCACTGCTGAATCTCATTTTTTATTCCAGAGAATAAAGAAATATACCTGTCAAACTCATCCAAAATTATATTCAAAGGGGGCCATAGGATAAAAAAGCAATGCCTTGGAAGAGGATCATCCCCTGATGGCTGAGATTTTAACAGCAGCAAAAGTGAAATCAAAATACTTGGTTATATTCGATATCTGATAATGAGCTGACAAAGGTATTAAGGTAGCCAGGTGCTGTATATCTCATCTGTAGTGTATGTTAAGTGTTGGGCAGCTACAGAGAGTGAGGCAACCTTGTGTATTTTTAGAAGTGTGAGAACTCTTGTGGGAAGCCAAATCCTTCTATATTTCTCCTCCCCAACTCCCCTTAGTAAGCTCTCACTTTCCCTACCCTTTGTTTCCAAGCTTCAGTGTGTTCTGTTATTATTTAGATAAAATATACTCAGCATTGCTTGTAGCTTTGGTCCAACAGAAGGCAGCCACAGGCAATTTTTCCTTTTCCCCATCTCTGCAGCGGGGAACAGCTACAGAAAGGCTATTGTTTAATTAGTATTAATTATTGGTGTAGAGCTAAAGTGGCATAGCTCTGTTACGTGGAGAGGCCAAGAGGAAGAATGCTAGGGGTAGGGGCACCTGTCAGTGTGGAGCAAAATAGTTGTGGTATGTATAGAGCTACATTCAGTGGGATTTTTTTTTTTCCTGGTGCTTTTTAAGAAAGCTTTTTATTGTTCTTATTTCAATTGAATCAGCAGGTGAGAGAATCCATTTCCTGGCTGACACTAACACAGACTTCATTAACTAGGACTTTCACCTGTAACAGTCACAGGTCAAGTATTGCCTGGACTTTTTATTTCTATTTTTAAAACTAGTTTGCCTTATGTCCCAGGGAGAAATCATGCCACTTTTTGTTGGTTGGTTGGTTGGTTGGTTGGTTTGGGGTTTTTTTATTGCTTGTTGCACCTATAGAATGAGTGGAATTTGTGACAAAATGCACTGAAAGTGCGTATTCTTGTGTGAGCTTATATGCTAAATATTTAACATCTCTTTGAAGTATTTGCTGATTTAGCAGAGTCTTTTGCTGTGGCTTCTTCCATGCACATTTGTTTCAGAATGCAATCAATTCAGTGATTCCTAATCATAAGCATTTGGAAATCCAAAACAGGATTGCCAAATTCATGGGGTTTGATCTTACAGTACTTGATTTTTTTTTTAAATGACAATTTATGATACAGCTGAACATCTTGTAAAACTTTAAGTAGGTTCCTAGAAAATGTTTTCAGCAGCTCAATTAAAAACTTTTTCAAAATTTTGGGTAAATTTTTTTCACTTATTTTAGACAAAGCTTTAAAAGACTTATTTTCTTAACCATTCAAAAGACATTTTTTAATGTGCTCAGGACTACTTCTTTCATAAAGTATGTTGGTTTTTCTTTCAGAAGGATTTACAGGATCTTCTGGAGATTAACTTGCTGAGTATAACTGTTTATCTTCTTTTAATTCTGAACTAAAGTATAATGTCAGATGCTGTTTGGCTTGCTTTCATTCTAGCATTGCGTGCGGACAGCAGTCTTCACATTAGACAGAATTAGAACTTGCAGGTACATGAAATTCTTGGCAGGAATTATGATACTAGGACCAGGATTTTGTCCGGGGTCAACTCCAAGGTGATCTCCTGGAAATTAAGAATACCAATTAGTTGTTCACAGTGAAACTGAGCAGTTACATGCAGCTAGCCTACTGTGGGCCAATAAAGGTTTTCATTGTTTGTTGGTTTAGGGGTTTTGTTTTATTTGTTTTGGTTTATGTTTTTTGTTGTTGTTGTTTTAATTATTGGGATTCTTGGAAAATTTGAATCTACTTTCAGATCTGAGAAATGAGTGCCTACATTAGTAGCAAATTATATCACTCCTTTCCTGGAAGGAGCTTGGAAAGGCCATGGATTCTTGCAACTGCATACAGAAGTTTAAGCTTGCTTTTGGACATACATAGATAAAGGAACTGGTTATTTTTGTGGCTGGAATGGAGATCAGGAGTGAAGCAGCTCAAAATTTGTTCCTGTTTTCACCTCTCTGTGACTGTGTTGAGAAGGGAGGAAGAGAAGATGAGTGGCAGAAATGCAGGAGTGTGGGCTAAGAGATAGGGAGGGACTATAATGGTAATCTGAAGTTGTGAATCATGCTTTTTAGAAGGGCTTCTTCTGGAACATGGGGTATTGGGCAAAGCAGCTGCCTCTAGTGCATAGTGCTGTGGAGCAGCAGAAGGCCTGTGGCACCCCAGTTGGGTGAAATAGCAGGCTAGACAAGAAAAAGTGAGCTGGAAGCCAGGATTGCAGCTTTTGATTTCAGGCTTGTACAGGTTGGCAGATATCTGTAATTTTCAGTGAGAAATATGTACACCCCAAATTCACTGAGTTGTGTTCATCTTTTTCTCATAACATTCTTTAACTGTTAGCTTTGGTTGCTCTCCCAATTAATTCCAGAAGGTGGCTTTCTGCAGACTGTGTGTTAAAACAGGGTGCCTCTGTCATGTGTGAGTTTAGCTCAGCGCTGAGTATTTTCTACTACTTTATTTACTCTCGGAACTCTAGTGATCACCTTATAAAATGACAAAAAATAGCTGTACCATATGAATACCTATCTCAATTTAGAAAGGGTGGGCCCTTTACAGATGCTTTACAAGCAGTATTGATAATCCTTACTATATGATCTCTCTTTCCTGGTACTGTGCCAGAGACATTCCCAGGCAGCATTGTATCTTATGAAAACCAGTGACTGTGCAAACTTGCATGCAAGTCTGTGGCACCAATCATCTTTGTGTTTTCAAGAGAGAGCAGTTCTTTGCTTTATGCTGTTAAAGGGTTAATAAATTTATTGAAAATAATTTTTATGGTTCTGTTCTTCATTAGAGCAGATGAACTCAAGAGGAATTAAAGCTGTATTAATTGTTCTGTTGGAGCAGCAGCTTGTTCCCATCTGGTGCCTTTGCTGGGAAAGTGGCAGATCATTTCTGCAGAGATAAAAGATGGCATTTAGGATAAAGTACCCCCAGTCCTAATTTAAAAAGCACTACAAGTGGATGAGAAGTGGTAGGTGACAGCAGACATCATTCTTTGGTGCTATTTAGATATAAGCAGAAAACATTATATGGGCACATGTAAATTTACTATACCATTCCCTTTCCAGACATGTAGCAGGGAAGACTCCAGCCCAGACACCTATTGCCCTTTGCTGGGGAGAAGTTTATAGTTTGACCTGGCTCATATTAGTGTCTGAGGACAGAATAGGACCACTCATCCTCTAGTATTGTCTGGGAGATAATTTGCTAACCTCCAGTGCTTAGTATCTTCCTTATATATGTGATTTGAGGGTGGTCTGTTATTTCAGGATTCTCTCTGAGATTATTATGTTGCTGACCTTAGGCAAGACATGCTCGCAAGAAACTATGCAAATCAAAGGCCTCTAATCTAAGAAGATGCCTGAATGTTTTGGTAGATTGGAAAATCAGAGACAAACATGCACAGAATCTTCCAACTGGCCTAAAATGTCTCCTAAACAGACCATTTACTTCACAGAAAATGGTGTTGTTACTTCATTTTGCCTTTCTCAAATATGTGTGTTTTGTTTTGTTTTTAAAAAAGAAAAAGGCTGGCAGGACCCGAGCTTTAGCTATAGGTCAAACAGGTTCAGAATCTACTCATGTTATATTTCAGTGTGGTCTGGCCAACAGTCTTGGTACAGGGACAAAAATCTTTAGTCTTGTTTAACCAAGCTAGTAAGAGATGTGTATTTTCATCATGAACTCTGGGGTTGTCCTTGCAATATCTTACAGGAGTTCTGTCTCGAGACTTTTGGAAGTTTCCAACACTAATTAAGTAGGTAAATGCTACATCAGTGGCTTTGAACTCTGTTAGCTCTTTTCTGGAGCTGCAACTAAAATTAACATCCAACATGTAGCAACGTTAATCCGTATTCATCTAATTTACCTGCATGCAACTGGGAATGGAATTAGGAATGCACACAGTTACTTAAAGCATGTTGCAGCTGCCTTTGATGCTACAAAGCTTTATCCTTGCAACTGTACTGCTGGAGAATGCAGCTGGATTTTGCATTGCTGAAATTTGGCTGACTCTGCAGCAACATCCAGGCCTTCTTGGACACTTCATGATAAAAATACAGCCCTGCTAGTGCCCCTGCTTTTCTTATTAGTGGAGGTGCTAGTACTAAAAATACTTCTTGCTTTCACAAGAGCTTAAGCACAGACAATGCTGCAGAGAACTTTCTGTCTGTCTCGTTTACTTGATCTATATGTGGAATTGTAAAGGGCCAGGAGGTTCCCATGTAAATAAAACTTTGATACTTCCACGATGTTCTCATCAGTCTCAGCTTTGATATTGTTTCTTTAACGAAAGTTAGGCCTTAGTTGTTTTAGTAGCAAAGAAAACCTCAAAAATGTGAAGTTGGATGTAGGTGGTGCAGACAGAAGTTTGCACAGAGCTTGTAACAACAGCAGGAGGTGTGAACTACTGCTTTTAGCTCTATTGGGTGTTAGCTCAAATATTCAGCAGTGGTGTCTAATCATGTGTGTTAAGAATTTCATTCCTTAAAAAGAATGAAAAGACAAGAGGCCCCAGAGCGGCATGATGTCTGGTGGGAGGGGTCTCATTTTGATGGCTTGGGTCAGTGGCATTGGGAGTTGCTTCTGGTTATTGGAGTTACAAAGAAGTTCAACATTAAGCTTCAGTGGATTGGGAACCAAGGAGCAGGGCTGATAGATTTTGGCAGCTCTGAGATGTACTTTATTGTGTAGGTAGAAATCCTATCACTCTTCATCTAAATTCCTACTCTATCATTAAACAGGAAAGTGTTAAACACTTCCAAATCTGAAATGAGACACTCCTTCCTGAAATCCTGAACATTTCCTGGTTGGTTGGGTTGGTTTTTTTTCCACCCTGTTGCCTGTCACCTTCTTGAATCCTTTTTCCTTTAATAAGCTGTGTTTTGAACCTGATCAAACATACCAATCTGTGGATATGGGAGGTGAGGAAGGTGAAAGCAAGCGTCTTTATGGAGGAAAAATTATGTCTGTATCACCTTGTTTGGGTCCAGTGCCATAGTTATTTCTTTAACTTTACTGAGTTAATGACTCACCGCAATTGTTCATTTTTTTGCAGTATGCAATTTTTCTACATTGGAAGAGTTGTTTTAGCATGGTGGGGCCATACTATGTTGTATGCACACATCAGCTACGTACTTTCTTCATAAAGCTGCTACCCAAAGCAGAGCTTGAAGGTCAGCAAGAGATTTTAAATGTAGCGCAGGGGTTAGGTACTTTCTTAAAACTTAGCCAACACAATACAGAGTTAGTGTGTTTTATTACTAGGAGCAGAAGAGCATCATCCTGTTGCGAGCGTTAAAAAGCAAAACAAAAATTGTTCTACAGTCATCCACAGTGTTTTGGATAATAGTATTCTGATAGTGTTAGAAATCCTAACTATTCTAAAGATGCGCACGAATTAAACCCAACAAGTACTTAATTCCACATTTCCCTAGAATTGATTATTTTGTATTCTGCAGAATTACATGGAACTTTAGATTATAACTTAAAATATTATTTATTATTTTTAACTGCTGTATACAGTACTTACCATGCTAAAGCTGTTCCAACCTGTAGAATAGTCTATGGCTAATTTTCTTAGCTGCACAAACTACTTACCTCCTCTTATTTGTGCACTTATTGTGTTTTATTTTTCTAGAAGCAAATACGTTGAAGTGCATAAACCTACTTTCCTGAATCTCATTCTCTCTTTTATTAAGTGTTTCATTTTGTGCATAGTTTTGTCCCACTCCACCCACCTTTCTCAGTCTATAATGTCAGAAGCCTAGCAAGCTAAGAAAATCTCAGAGTTTAGCCTGTCTTAGCATAGCAGGTGGTGCAGTAGGTTTGATCATGTATGCAAAGAGGGGGCTACCTGCATGCTTGCAGCACCTTTAGATATTTGATGAACGCAGTCAATCCGAAGTCACCTCTGAATCAGTCCCACATTCGGACAAGAATAAGAACTGCTCTGTTGTGGGAACCCTAAAGCAGTCTGTAACACCAACATTTTTAGGTGAAAGTTCGTTTTTCATAATGGTAGAAATCTAGAGCAGGTGTTTAAAACAAACAAGCAAACAAACAAAAAAAGCAAATACAACCCCACATTTAAAGTTTTTTCTTCTTTGCCCATAAAACTTCTACATGGAAAAAGAGAGAGAAAGAAAATTTTTAAATCTAGAAAGAATATAGCCTAGAAATTCACAAGGTGATTAAAAGCTCATCTTTACACTCCCTTCTGTCATCCTTTTTTCCAGAAGCTGAGTCAACAGAATAACACTTACATTGTGTGTGTGTGCACATGCATTCTTATGCGTGTGTTTGCATGCATGCTTTTTGTATACAGTGCATCTCAAATGATTTTATGAAGTAGTTATCAACAACAGGAAGTGCAGCTGTATGTTTACAAGTGACGTACATTCTAGAGCAAGCTGAATCTGTCTTATAAAGGTAGTAGATTGTAATACTGATCAATTTGTCTCATACCAAAGATCTTGATAGGACACTTAATTGTTCAGCAGACATCACCAACATTTTATTAGGTGGAAGCACTGGAACTTTATCTTGTGATTTTGTGAATCAGCCAGAGCTGGTTGTGTCTGGCATTTTATACAGCTCTGCTATAAACAACCTAGTTTACTTTTTCTATTGATACGTGGAAATATAGCCCACACAATTTAATTTTCTTCCACTGATTATTTACAGTTAATAATAACCCTTCCATTGTTTCATTAAATGCCATTTTATATTTTTTTGTGAGAAATCCAGTTGAGAGAACCATTTCTGTTGTGTTTAACCTCTGTAGCATAAATGGTTTTAAATAGATAAATCCCATTTCTTAGACAATAATTTACATTTCACACTAGATATTTTCCCTGTCCCTGACAGCTATGAGGATATTGTGAAAGAGAGAGTTCTGATGGGAAATACACTCCATTAAGTAGTTTAATACAATTGTTCTTGAAATTACTGTAGAATTCAGTTTTATATAATGAAGCTTGCCCCCTTTTTTTGTTACTATTGTCTCTCACAAAAACATGGACTAAGTGAAAAGTTGCCTTAAATATTAACTTCATGCATCTGTCCATACTTGGTTGCACTTCCACAAAGGATTTATGTGAAAGTTTTTCAATCATGAACTCAAATATTGCAGTCAGTGCACATAGCCAAGCCTGACTTTTATGTGGTGTTGAGTCAGGACCCTGCTAGTGATGGTATTAGCAAGTTAATCATCTCAGTGAGATTGTGGTTGCATTGCATTCTCCACTCCTTCCAGGTAGAGCGGGTGCTATAGATTTCTTCTGCTTCTTTTCAAATTTGAAACCATGACAGTGAGAACATTCTCCTCTATTAGAGTGCAGTTAATTTCCTTAAATTTACTGACAGCGCTTGAGAAAAGAATTTTTATTTTGGGGTTTTTTTTGGTTTGTTATGTTTAGAACCAGGCGCCAAGCAGTTTCAGAGTTTATTAAGTCAAGAGAGGGTTATTACACAGACATATGAGAGGCCTTTTAGGACACTGGAGTGAACTCAGAAAAGCAGAGCATCTGGTGAAAGAAAGAGGAAAACTAGTTTTGCCACGGGACACGAGACCACACAATAGGACATCAACTGTAGTATGCTGCTTTGAAGCCGTTGCAATTTTTTTGCAGACAAGTATGAGGACTTTTATGTGTAGATTTCCACCATTCTGTAGTTCTTGCTTGGATTGGATTATAAGGCCTTCCATTTACCATCTCCTTTTACCTCAATGTGATTTGTCAATTTATTTAAGAATCCGTCAACAAATTTGAAGCAGCATCTTACATGTAACAACTAATGAGGACAGGAACTTAGCAGACAAAAAGGTCTATACATCTAAATGCCACAGTTGTCAGTCAACAGTTGTTTGAGCCTGGCAACTGAGTGAAAAAGGCTGGGCCTTATACCTTTTTCCTGTAAGGACGATTTACTTAGCTGTCCATTTGGAGGGCAAGTAAATGAGTTATTTGTACCAATTCCTGGAGTTTTTTGTACCAGTTCCTGGAGATCAGGAAATGGTAAAGTAGAAGCACAGTAACTTTAAAACCTATATCCTCATGTGTACATGAGAACCTGTAATCTTCATAAGGGCACTGTCCTAGAAGTAAGAGACTAAGTTTATCTTTGGGAAGACTGTAAGATTGGATATTGGAAGTCAGAAGAATAAATAAGAAAGAAAAAAGACAAATCCAGTCCTGAAATTCTGAGTTCGGTTCCATAGACTTTGAAATAATTTATATTTGTCTGCTGTGTTTTCTTTTCCTCTGCAATAGAAAGTTTCAGGTAAGCCCTGTGGCATTTCTCCCCCTTACAGGATATGAAAACCATTGTACTAGATAAATGTGTTTAATTTTTCCCCGCTCTCCTTCAAAAATTGCTCATCTGTTTGCTGTCAGGTACAAAGAACAAAGTTTGACTTCCTCATCCAAATACTTACCTTGCAGAGTTTGGACAAAAAGTGTATTCCATTTGCTTACTCTGTGCCTCAGGGAACCTTCAGAAGGTTCTTTGGGTTTATGTCTCTCAGTTCTGTTTTTATAATGAAGTGAAAAAGGAAGAAAAGAAGAGGTGAAAGAAGAAAAGTGCTGTGTAGAGGAATGGTGTAAGAAATGGAATTTGATTAGTTCTAAAACCAGAAATGTTTTCCCCTTAACTCTTAAAATATACTTCTAGCTTTTTTCTTTAAAAGCATGAATACATGTGCACAGGCACTGTGGTGTGTTTAATGCCATAATAGTAATGTCTTTTCCATATCTTTCCGTAAGTTTTGCTATCTTATAAAACTTGAGATTTTTTACGGAGGGGGAGGCAGTAAGAAATTGAGTAAAAAGCATGCGTGATTGCTATCTCTTTTTTTATGCTTGGAACATTTTGTTCAACAGAATGCATGTCTGTGTGATTTCACTGACTGCTGCCTAGGCAAAGGCAGGTTCTCTGAAAATCTTGATTCTGTTCAGGGGGAAGCTGTCCAAGAGCACTGGGAGCAGGGCTAAAGGCAGCCTGTGAGCACGTAGGACCAAAACATCAGAAAGCTTTTGGAATTCTTCCTTGGAAGAGCTTGCATGCTCCAAATGCTAGATTTAGGGATGAAATATGACTCAGAGTACTGATCTCAGTAAGAACCAAGGAAATGGAAAATAAATTATGTGGGAGATGGATGTGTAATTAAAAATTTAGTGGTAACTTTTCTTTTTTCAACAAAACATTGTTCTGCTCAGAGCCAAGCAATAGTTCAGGTAACAGCTAAAGATTTACAGAGCATTTTTCTTGGCACTGAGTAGTACATTATTATTGTTAAGTATTGTTATCCTTAAGTATAGTGACAGTTGTTCATAACACCTAGAATCCTTTTGCGACTTCTGCTCTTGTTGCTTGAAGCATGACAAAGATTGGACAAGCATTAGAGAAGACATGGAGAGAGACAAAAATAATTGTTTAACTCTGGTATTCCCTTGAAAGAGATACACAAAGAGGTAAAGAATTACTTTCTTGTAATTTGAGTATTTTAGAGATTAAGTGCTGAATCCAGTCATGCATAATGGTGGAATTTTTACTTCAAATATCTGTAATACTCCTGATAATTTCCTGGCGGTTTTAAAGGAATAACTGTGAAGTGAAAATGTGGAGACTGTCAGTCGAGTAAATTGCTATGAGTATACCAACATTCTTGAATGTTGTCAGTATTAGTACGAGGCATTTCAGAAGCTATATTAATGAAGTATTTGTGGCTTGACTGCAAGGCAACATCAACTGTCCTTTCTTCTCCTGCAGTGCCAGTTGTCCCACACCTGAAGTTCACAGTATTTAGACTTTTATTTCCAAAATCAGTGAATTACTCTTAAATTCTTGAATATCTTGTTCAAGATCACACACTAAATACAAAGCCAAGATGGGAAGAGAGCCAAGTATTTTGGCTTATTAGCCCACACTGTAACCTTCACACTGAACTTGCTACTTCTATTGAAAATTACCAAATCTTCATCTTTATCAAACCAGGACAGTTCCTCAAACAGAATTATACTGGGTGAGCTTTTATAGAGATGCCAATATTTGGTACAGCTGGTACAATTCCCAAGGATGTGCTAATAGAATCATAGAATCGTCAGGGTTGGAAGGGACCTTAAAGATCATCTAGTTCCAATCCCCCTACCATGGGCAGGGACACCTCCCATTAGATCAGGCTGCTCAGAGCCCCATCCAGCCTGGCCTTAAAAACTTCCAGAGATGGGGCTTCCACCACCTCGCTGGGCAACCTGTTCCTGTGTCTCACCACCCTCGTGGTGAAGAACTTCTTCCTAATGTCCAATCTGAATCGACCCATCTCTAGTTTTAACCCATTTCCTCTAGTCCTACCACTACCTGACATCCTAAAAAGTCCCTCCCCAGCTTTCTTGTAGGCCCCCTTAAGATA
>JAAGNO010014533.1:58157-72028 GCA_033439905.1 Ceryle rudis | reverse complement strand
AGGGAAGAAAGTAAACTCATATGTCAAGACAAAGCAGTTCAATGAAAAGCAAAGCAAGGCCATGGTTGCAGAAGCAAAAGAAAACAAAGATTTATTAATAAATATATTAATAAAAAATACTACATTTGTTGTGTACAATAGTAATTAAAGCATCCCTTTAAAGTAGGGGTTGCTTGATAAATTAGAGGATGACTTTAAATGTGTGTGAGAGAGAAACATAGGCATAAAGAGAAAATCAATACAATCTTAGTTGCTCTTTTCATAAAAACCTCTTCCTGGACCACAGAGATCACATCTTGTTGAGACATTTACTTCCCATCTGCAAACTATAATTTCCTATGGGATTTGTAATGGAAAAGCTGGATCCAAATGTAACTTGACTATATTTCACTATTCTCAGGAGTTTACAGTATCTTTTCTTTGGAACCCATTCTCTTTTGGAAAATGCTACAAAACAGCTGTCTTATTTTTCAGTTCATAGTTGAGCAGAAATAACTGTAAAGCTAAGCTTTAAATCCTGTACTCAGACTGCTGTACGGGGATAACAGAACTGCAGTATAGATCAGCTGTAATTCTGTTGCAGAGTCTGGAAAGGACAACATATGTCTTTAAATACTATGTTCTAGAAAGCTTTTCAGTGGCTGCTGAGTATATGGATCTAAGCCAAATATATGGCTTTGTGTTCTGTTAATTTGTTAATTTTACATGAAACTGAAAAGCCTGAGTATAGTTCTTAGCAATCACATGGAGAGAAGAAATGTTACATTTTTATGTATGAATCACATGGTGAGTTTCCAGAAACAGGAAAATATGTATTTACTAGAACAGTGGGTTAATTTCACTTTTGAATTCACAGTCAAAGGCTGAATCCAGGAACCATGGTATCAGTTTAGGGTAAGATCTATCTTAAAAATCAGTTCTGTGAAGTTATGAATTACCTCACTTTCATCTGGTTTCACAATAATATTCTATTATCTGTCGTCTATTAAAAACCGAAAAGCATTTTACAAGCTGAAGATAGGAAAAAGATCTAAAGCATTAGTAACTTCAAGCCACTGAAAGAATAAAAAATACCTGATTATATCAGTCATTAAAAATTATGGGGTTTTTTTTTTAGGTTGAGTGATATTCAGATGTTCCAGAATAGTGTCTTTTTGCTCAAGCTTTCTCACCATATTACTTATACCACTATATAGTCTACAGGCCAGTTTTCAGAGGTGATTACCTATGTGGTTCCTTAAGAATATGAGAGAGAGATTTTAAGTCAGAATAGATGAGGAAGCCACAAACCCTTATCATAAATTGTTGCCTCTGCTTTAGAATAAAGTTTTCTAGGGAAAGGATTTGGCAGCCTATAAGGAATGGGGAATGTTTGGCTGCATTGCAAGTATATGGGTATAAGTGAAGACATTGTTACAGTAAATGCACATACGGAGAACATTGTCAAATTAGAAGAGCAATGGAGAGTCGGAGTTAAGAACATGAGGGGAAATTCAAATAAAACCTGTTAGATTATAGAGGTAATAAAGAACATAGTACATGTCATCTCATTATGCAGTATGAGACCACATGGCAACAATGTAAAAACAATGGAAAAATATATTAAAGAAGAAAGGGGAAATGCAGCAATTTAAAGAAGCTTACAATGCAAATGAAGTAACAGCTTGGCTCAGTAGCTGGGAGGAAGATTATACAAAAGTCTCACAATGACTGCCTGATCCTGAGTGGGACAAATTCTGCTTTAGACTCCCCTAATCTAACACACAAAAGTACTTTAAAATTACAGAACTTGCTTGTAACAAAATACTTAGTGTTTATTGCATGGCTAAGATATTATTCTGAATATGTAGATGAAAACAGATGATCTATGACCCCTCAGAACTTGAGTCTACTTGAATTGTTTAGCTTTGTTCCAAAAATGAAACATGCTCATATATGTGTCCATTGTGTAACTTTCAGACTTTTTCAATGCTTTTAACTCCATTACATGCACAGACAGTATACCATAGTTATTCAGGCACTTTAGGGAATGTGGGGGTTGCACAACAAATGTTTAAAGGTGACCTAAAAATCCCAGGAGGTTAAAAAAACCCCACCAAAACAACAGCACTGCCACAGTAAAATTTCCATTGTGTTTTATTAAAATGGAAAGGATAGCTCTGTGGCTGTAAGAAAACATGTTGAAAAGAAAATCATTACTTACAAAGGGATGTTTTCTTACTTGTTTTCTTTTAGCACAAAGTTAGAAAAGGAATAAGGGCGCTATCTCAGTATGAAAACGAATTCTAAATGGATTCAACCTCCAGGAAAATGGAATCTTTTCAGCTTTATCTGATGTCTTAACTATAGCTGTCCTATAGATCAAGATAGCAACATCCAATTGATTGAATTTCTATTCAAAATACTCAGGTTTTCTGTATGTCTGATTGTGTGTTCTTGTCAAAAAAACAGACTTGCAGTTAGAACTGGGCTACCCGAAGAAGCCTATACTACTTTACCATAAGGGGGAAGTTTTTGTCCTGATGGAGTTAACAGGGAAGTAGGACAACAAAAGAATGATTATTTCAATATATTAACTCCTTTAGCAGTTCAAACTACAATTTTTTTTTTTTTATTGTTCCCTGATTGTGCATTACCTCCAAGACCAATGTTCTCTTGAACAAATACTGCAAAGATAAGCATTTCTCATGCTGTTCTGTTTCAACAAATATGTGAAGAAAACCAAAGTCTTCTAACAAAACCTGTGTTTATATCATAGCCTGGGTGAAATAATTCTTAATCAGGCATCACCAGATGTGTAATAATGAAATTACTATATTTCATTATATAGTATAATGAGAGGCTGAGGGAGCTGGAATTGTTTAGCCTGAAGCAGAGGAGGCTGAGAGGAGACCTTATTGCCCTCTACAACTACCTGAAAGAAGGTTGTAGTGAGGCTGGTGTTGACCTCTTCTCCCTAGTAACTAACAACAGGACAAGAGGAAATGGCCACAAGTTGTGCCAGGGTAAGTTCAGTTTAGACATTAGGAAGATTTTCTTTACTGAAAGAGCAGTTAAGCATTGGAACAGGCTGCCCAGGGAAGTGGTGGAGTCACCATCCCTGGAGGTGTTCAAAAAATGTGTAGATGAGGTGCTTCAGGACATGGTTTAGTGGTCATGGAGGTGTTGGGTAGAAAGTTGGACCTTGGAGGTCTTTTCCAACCTTAATGATTTCATGATTCTAACAAAGTTGAACTATGAATATACTTTTAAAGTATATCTATTATAACAACATACACATCTGTACTGCATATTTCATATTTGCATTCCAGATTTAACTCCCTTTTTATAGTCTTGATCCAGTAAAATGTTTTCCCTTCAGAAAATTTGAATCCAAAGGTAATGTGGTTATTTCCCCTTGAGAGTATTTGACATCTGCCTTGGTTCAAATGCTTAAACTGCCCAAAGCTAAAACTTCAAAATATAAAAGGAATTTCCATTTTGATGCTTTCAGGAGATATTCACAGTCAGTCATAAAATCATGTTCACAACAAGTCCTCCTCAGGGACAGGAAGACCTATTTCAAGGACTGGCAGTCTATTGTACCTCCACACATGTGACAGCATAAGAAGTCATTGCACCTACAGGTGTTGAGATATGACAGCAAAAGCTAATGAGTTGAAAGGCTGGTCAAAATTTGACTGCTATGTGAGCAAATCCATATTTTTCAGAGTGAAGGATTTTGGACTACAGTGTGGCTCTGTCATGATTGTCCTCGATACAGGAAGGGGAACAGCCAGAGCTAAAGTGGAAATCTGGACAAATTTCTTGAAGAGGTAAGCATGGTGATGCCGCTGCCATGGGGGAAAAATGTGATGTGGAGGAGTAAACACTATTCTTGAAATAGCAAGCACCAAATACAAAGTACTTGTCCTCTTAAATGCTTCTGAGTTTTGGAAATGACCAAACTGGTAGAAGAGCCATGCTGTGATCTTTCCTAGCATATATAGAAGCCACCTGTCTCTCTAGCTCTACTGAAGAGCAATTTAGCTAAAAATGAACGCTAAGGTAAAAGCAGGACATGCTCATCAGACGAAACTTATGCTCTAGAATTACAGATTAATGTAAAACTTTTGTTTCTGTAATCTTGACAGAAACCAGCAAGTATTTTACATTGACTAAAAAAATTATCCATGTATTTATTCTGCTTGGAGAATTAGTCTTGACATTATATAATACATGTAATATACATAATAGTGGGTAGTGGTCAGGGACACAGTATGGTAAGTAATGAAGCTGCAAAGTGTTAAATAATGGTTCCTGTCCTGAAGACATTACAGTCTTAAGTAGACAGTGAAAGACAAAGACAGCTGAAGAACACAAAGAGCCACAGAAGGAAAATAAATCCCCCAAATTAATAGCAATGATGAAAAAAGCAATAGCTTTTTTTTTGGCAACATATTGCAGTCTTAGCATCTCAAATTGCTTTTCAGATATTAAGCAACATCAAAATGAAGAGGATCTTGTCTCAGAAAGTACTCACATTTCATTTCTAACTCTTCAGCTAGCTCCCAGTGAAACTTTCAACATGCATCCTGTTTGCAAATTCTCATTTTTCTGCCCACAAACTGGA
The DNA here is from genome assembly GCA_033439905.1 of Ceryle rudis. NCBI lineage: Eukaryota > Metazoa > Chordata > Aves > Coraciiformes > Cerylidae > Ceryle > Ceryle rudis. Next base: position 67,416 of record JAAGNO010014533.1, on the reverse strand, counting down.
TGTAATTTATTGCTAATAGTCCTGATCATTGAAACTGTGATTAACAAATGAGAGCTGTGTTTTACATTAACACATCCTGTGCTGTATTTCTGGATGGAAGCCAGTGGAAGTCGTTGATATCTGAAGATTATAATGGGAAGAACCGGGGACTTTGCTGCTTAGGGTTTGTACTTTGCTTCATAACCCAAAAACAGAGGGAAAGGTTTTAAACACAAATAAATATTTTTCTTCCAGCCAGGCTCTTAGCTGATGTAAATTACTTCCAAGAATGGTGATGATTTACAGCTGCTGATGTCTTGTCCCAAATCATGATGCTGAGTTTTGAACAGCTCTTGTTTTAACTAGTGCTTTGTCTGAGTGTGGTCATCTGTCTACACTAGGCTTTAGGACTGGTGGCTTTTTCTGCTAGACTAAAAGTCTTAAATTTATTTACCTTTATACAATGAACAAACTAACAAGTATTTTGAAGAACATTTTTATCAGGTAGAGGTATAAGATATTGCAATTATAACAAGAGAGGGAGCAAATGTGATCATTCTTGTAGTCTTCAGTTTATAATGGGATTGTGTATTTACATATTTGGTTTTATGTTATTTGAAATACCTGCAATCCTGTCTTCCTTTCAGTAATTCACAAACCATAATAAAAATGAAAGCTCAAAAACATGAATCTCACCAAATCCCAAAGCAAAGTATGATATGTTACCTCATAGCTATTGTATTTTATAAAGATTTCTCTTTAAGAATTGTTTTGGTCACACTGAGGATATAACATTATATATTTCTTAAGAAGTAAGACTTTTCTTCAGCAAAGTCTGAGTTCTTTTCCAAAGATTATCAATATTATTTTAGATATTCTCATTATAAAAAGAACAGCAGTTTGATATGACACCTTAAATATTTATGAAGTGAATAATATTTCATGACTAAAGAATCTGAAATACAATCCAAATTGGCAATATTTCTGTAAGATTCATAAATGTTACACCTCATTGGCTTAAGACAGGTAAGAAGTGATGTGCCTAGTAAGTACATTACTGGTATGTACAGGAAGATTTCCAACATTTCCAAAGTGTTTATAAGCTATTTCTTTTGAAAAATAGAAGCCAAGACACAAATCTGACATGAAGTTTCACACTGGTGTGAGTATCCATTTTGGGACTGATCCAAACCCCTTTGAGCTCAGTTCACTGAACCCTGTGGATTTCAGACAACTTTGACAATAGGGGTTTTTGCACCTTATTTGAAGCATAGAAATGTACTCTGTAGCTCTGATACGTGTTCTCCCCTAAAGCATTCCCTCCCAGGACTTTTTGAGGGTATTTCCAAAGATCTACCCAGTGCTCTCAGCTCTTTGAGGTAGGCAAATCTCAGGAAAATGGTCCCACCAGTATTGATAAATTTTAATACAAATACATCTTTACATGCCATGGCCAGCTTGTACAATGAACATAATTCAGAGCTGCATGCATTGAGTAAGTAGATAACATATAAATACGTTAAGCAAAGAATTTACATCACATTATAGTATCAGTGCTGTGCTGTTCACAATTAATAACCTGGGCAGTGGGTGCTGCCTATTGACTACATATATGGAACTCAGTTGGCTTTTTTTTTTTCCAGTAATGTAAGGAGGAAATGTTTATAAGGAATAATTTTACCAGTAATTAGGTCTCAAGGATCTCAGTGGGTCTCTAGTGTCTTGGATCATTCAGGTGTACCTTTCCTCTTTTTGTCTGTTTCCGTTTTGTAGGCAGTTTGGGATATGAAGGATTCAGTTTGTTCAGCTGTGTTTACATTATATTGAATTGAAGTTATACGTACAGAAAACTGGCTTTGAAATGGAAAAAGAGGAAAATTAACCATCTTTCTGTTCCTTTCCTACTGGGAAAAAAATTACATCTTTTGTTTCATTCTTGCAAGGTGATGAGACTTTCAATATCTGATGGAATGAAGCCGTGAAAGGCTTCCAGAAAGGGACAAGATCCATAGCTGGTTACTTAGCTAATGTAGTTATGTGTGCCTCTTCATTGCCTATGCAAAGTTCATCACAGCTTTAACAAAGAAGTATAATTTCTCATGTTTTCTTGTGTTACTATGAAGTAGGTAATACTTTAATCCCTGAAGTGGATAGATGAGGTGGGTTGATAGAGACAAAATATGTCCTTTGCAATCTTTATGTAACTTTTCAGAACAGTTTGTGCTACTATTTGTTTCACTGAGCTGCAAAATTACCTCTGACATTTTGTACTTTTGGAGAAGAAAGGATAGAACTGACAAAAAACCCTATAGGCTCTTCCATGCAGGCTTCATATTTTTCTGGGGCACAACTTGTATACCATACTTCCAGTGGAAACATGTGCTTCACTCCCACATTTTTGAAATGTTTCATGTCATACTCACCTAAGGAGTCCTCTAAAATGTGCCAATACTCTTACAGGAAAAATAATTTGTACCTGTTACAGTTTTGTAACAATTTTCTTTTATCTTCTATTCTCTTGCACCTTTATGGAGTTTCATTTCCTCAGTTCAATCAAACCTGTAGAGCAACTAACAACCACTGTATTTGCACCTTGTACCTTTTATTTGCTGTAATCAAGCTTTTCTCGTGTACTTACATATACAACCATTTGTTGGTGATATACTGCTCTGGACAATCTGTAATTTGGAACTTCAGTATTCCATACAATTCTCCTGATTCTTTGCCTCTTTACTGCCCTCTGGTATGGAGCATTTCTATTTGTGTTACCTTTCTAGTGTATGGGGAGAATTAATATTTGTCAAGAAGAAGTAATGAAATTAATACAGTTGTGTTTGTATTTAATTTATACTTATTTCTTCGTTTCCTTTATGCAAATAGGCAAAGATTTCTGCAATTTTGTCTAGCTGGTAACGGTAGTTAAGAATTATTTGTCAGTGGAAGTTCAGTGTGGGGTTAGCTTGTTTTAAAATTCACTAGTCTACAAAGTCTGACAGATACTTTTTTCAGTAACTACTAATGGTAAAATTATGACAGGATTAATGACTGAATTAAACATTCATAAATCCTGAAAAATTATAGTTGTGTCATGTACACAAGTAGCCAATGATTTCAAAAGAGTTGGATGTCTTTTATTGAAGGGAAGAGTAGATGATAACCTTACTGGTGATATATTCTTCAGTGCCTAATGATTTTTTTTTTCTAGCTGAGCAATTTTGTATCAATTATTCTGCTCCATCTGCAATCTGGATGGTATAGTCCATTGTTTTCTTTACCTCCTATGCTTACATTCAATACACTTAAACCTAATGGATTCTGTGCAGCCCTCCATATGAATTTTAGCAAGGACATTAAATGTGTTACACATTCTCCTCCATCTTTTTCTCTTGAATATCTTTTAAAATCATAGAGGATTCAAGTGGAAGTGTCAGCAGTTCAATGTGGAACAGATGTTGTGTTAGTGTGGCATGTCAGCTCTGTTGTTTGGTATATGGAAATATTAAATCTAACTCCATATTCATCAAATACATCCATTCACTATGGAGTTTTCTGTATTTAGGATATCAGATAGTTGGTTTACTACATTACTCACTCTCAAATGACAAAAACTGTCTATTTGCTACCTCTCGATTTTAGTCCAGATTCTCAACTGAAAATTAGTGATAACCACAGTCTATATTAGTCTGGATGTTATATCCACAGACCTTGCTTGAATTTGAAGCCTGTATGTTTAAAACTAGCCTCCATCCCCCAATAAACATGTGTCATTCAAAAATACAACTCTGTCATCATGAAAAGTTATATTCAAAGCTGATACTGGAACAAACTGAAATCAAAATACCATCACTGCAGCAATTAACACCTTGGATTTTCAAAAGTAAATAGTGTCTCTGAGAATTACATTTGTTTGGTGGAACCTATTTAAGATCTCTTAAATGTTTAAGATTTCTTTAAAAGATTTCATCCTCTGTGGCTCAGTGTCAGGCAATGTAGAATAAATTGGTAATGGAAAATCCCAGCTCCACAAGTTATTTAAGTGGCATGACTTCCCTTATAATTTGCTGCATACAGTATCTTTATTCTTTTGTATCTATATTCTTTATATATATTCCATTTATATGCCTCATAATGACAGAAATAAAAATGCCAAATTTCCCTTTGCTCCCCTAGTAAAAGGTTAATCAAAACTATCTAAGGTATGAGGAAAAGGAGGCTAAAAATCAGCTCCAGCTTCTGGTAGGAAGATTTAGATACTGTAAAATCCATCACATCTCCTGGATGAAAGCACGTCATGGATGCAAGGTATGACACATGCTACATGCTACTTAACTTTGTGATTTTTTTCCTCTTTTTAAATGTTGAGGAATTTTAGGAAGAGAACTAAATTGGTGTTAGATGGTCTATTGCTATTGTAAATGGATGAAATTATTTGATTGCTCTTTCTACTGTTTCTACAGATTTAGAATTATGTCCTTTTCAAGTTCCTCATAATGAAACTCTGCCTTCTTTAACTCAATCTCATCTAAAAGTAAAGTCAAGCCAATTACAAATTTTTGGATCTGCAAGTGAGCATATTATAAGTTAATTTCTGACAAGTGATCATTTCATATACTCCTTTACATTGTATGCAGATTTCTACACTGATGGAATACCTCTGAATCATCAACAAAACTTAAAGCAAAAACAGATCAGCCAACACATTAAGCTAAGGAAGCCTCTCCTCATATTTGACATCACAAGTTGAATGTTAACCATCACGTGTGGACAAGTCACAACAGGGAACAAATCCACTGCAACATTTTTTGTTTTAATGTCAGCTACATGAGCTACTTGTTTGGTTTCCGTGGATACAGGGGTAAGAAGACCAAAGCTACAAGGTTGAGGACAATGAATTATCTTTTGAGGTGGTAAAGGTCTGTGTCTGATCATATTATGTCCCTCATCGCAGGGGAGGGTACTCAACACTGATGGAAAAGGCTTCACCATTACTACTGCAACACCAAAGGGAAAGATACTAAAACAGTAGAAAAGATTCTTTCTAGTAGTTACCATAGTATAGGCAGGCTTGTGAAAGAAGTAAGAATAAAAGCTGCCATTTCCCCTGCTATTTCAGGTTCCCCTGGAATAGGGGAATTCAGTCCTTTGGGATTTACGCTCCATCAAGAATACTAACACACAACAATGGCAATATCGCACTCTCGTGTTTTGGGAACTGGAAGCTGTGGGGGTTCCCATGAAATTAAGGAAACAAAGCCTTTTTTTCCTTCAATAGCTTTTGCCTTTTTGGGGGGGCGGGGAGGAGTGTGTGTACGTGTCACAAAATCAACTTAACTATGTAAAATTAAACAGTGGAACATATCAACCTGAACAAAGAGAACTAAAACTTGTGTAAGCTGTAGATAGGCTGTTATAAACTGATTTATGGTTCCTGAGTTCCCTAGGGAACTTGGCTCCCTGACTAACAGTAAGGCAAGTTTTTGTTGATAAGCTGCAGTCTCAGTAACAGTCCAGTTTGAATGGAAACAGCAATGGCCTGGCAGATGTGAGTCATCCCAGACCTTGACCTCCCAGAAGAAGTCTGTGTACCATTATATGTGGGCAGCAATGGTTGGGCAGCACTAGCTAGTGGGACAAATGGGTGAATTGTCTAGCCTTTTTCCCTCTACAAAGGTAAGAAAGTTTAAGTATCTGAGTGGAAAACTAATTTCTGAACTTCCTTCCGCCTCTCCCAGCCCATTCTAGAAGTATTTTGGAGGAAAAGCAAAAGCAGATGGAATGCCATATTGAAATTTATCTATCAAAAAGACATTTTCTAACCAGCTCTATCAGAAATACCAGTATCTGCTTCACCTAACAAGCACACTAAGATTTAAGGTTTTCCTTTGGCAAAGGATGTTAGTCAATGCACTTCAGAGTTAACCATGAATCTTGTTATTTCTCATAGTCTGGAAAAAAATGATACTTTCTTCTGTAGAGAAGATGCTAAAGGGAATTTAGGTGGAGTAGACACAAGAACAGAACCTACACTGTAAGGTAGGTATATAACCTACACTGAGTAAGATAAAATTCCCATTTTGTTAAGTGGGATGGGTACTGCAGGCAAACAGTGATTTCTGTCCTGTAACACTCTCACTGAGTTGCAGAAATCAGGCCTCAACCACCCTGGTCCAATTCAGCCTGCCACCATGCACCCTGGGAGACAGGACATTAACTTTAGCCACTTTACTTTAGGATGTAGCATTTTTACATTTACTTTAGGATGTAGCAAAGTCCTGTCTGGCACGTTGGCCCCTGTGCACAGCAGTTCCACTTTGGACTCAGACTTTCACATGATGTCAGGTATCTGTGCATGAATGTTTACCCTCTTCTTCTTGTCCCTCCCCATGGGGTTACTGTGTCTACTACTTATTGCTTTCTATACTGAACTGTTGACACAAACTGCAAATTACCTCACTAACTACATAGGTACAGGACAATTTTCTCCATATACAAGCCAAATAAGCAGTGTCACTTGAGGTTTCTATCACCTTCTAGTCTCTCACTCTAAATGTCTCAGGAAATTATTATATAGATGTTGCTGACTTTGCAAAGTTCATCTATTGCTTCTGTTTTCTTAGCTGCTACTGTATTCATCTAGTTAGAAGCTGGGCAGATGCAGTCAAAGTGTCATTTACATGAGCAGTTCTTTAAGGCTGGTTTTTACCAAGGACAGGAGTAAATTAAATAAATATTTCCCTGTCACTCCTCAGCTCTGGTTTGTGTAGCTAAAAGCTTGCCTAATCAGACACACATTTAATATCCAGCTCCAAACAACTGACTAGTATAGGTGTTGTCTTGGCCCTCTGCAGTGCTGGCAGGCTACCCTTGGCAGACCTGGCTGTAGGCATTAAGAACTTACTGCCATCCCTATTTCTCTTCCAGATGGTGTATGCTCTATCACATTTTCACCAGCATAAGTCTGAGTGTATTAAAATGTTCAATGTTATAGCAATAAAATACTTAGTGTCATTGCCAGATGAGAGAGTTTGTAAAAGTAATTTTGTTTTGTCACAACAGTGAGGGTGATAAATCCAGTGCAGTCTCATTAATAATACTGATTTTCTAGCACATCTAAATTTTGCTTCACATAGATGTAGGCCATTGAAGGTAGTTGAACATAGACAAGCCAGGTTAAGGTTTCAGCTGAGACTTATTATGCCCTCTGGGTCTAGAGCAAAAATCCACTGCAGGAAAAATAATTGCTTGAGAGTAGAGTTTGGGGTCAGGAAAAACACCATAAAGAAAGCAACAAATATTACTTTAATCTTTTTTTTTTTTTTTTTTTTTGTAAAATCTTAGAGAAGAGCCATACTAGTCATGTGAGTAGGTATTGAGCAAACTGGAAGGTAAGTCCAGATTCTTGTAATTGATTGTATCAAGATAATATTTTAAATTACTTTGATACCTATATTGAAAGAATAGTGTCCTGCATATGGATGAGATACATATAGATGACATGATAGATGACACATACAGATAAAATGACAAAATACTCAATGCTTTTGGAAAAAAAGTATGAGATCAAATCAGGCATTGCTTATGAATAACTCCAAACCTCCATCTTTTTTGCATTTTTTGGTTTCATTCCTGAATGAAAGACCCTCACAGGAAGACTCTGGTTCTCCCAGCATTATCAGGCAGTTTCTGAACTCAGACATTGTCTGTCTGATTTTGGACTTTCAACAAAGTGTGTGAACATCTCAAGCTCTCACACTTCTCAGATTCAATTAAGTTCTAATCAAAGTATATATTTAGGCCAGGTTTTTTTAAAAGAACCCAAAGTCATAAATGGGATTGGAGATACCAAATTCCTTGAGTTCACAAAAAAATCCTAAACTCAGCAGTTAAATAAGTAATTAAATCAATACATTTGTATTATTTCCTTGAAAATCTGCATGTCCTTGCAAATTAAGAACACACAGTGCATATCTGAAAGATCAGGAGTGTACAGTTTTGCATACTAGGCGGACCTATTTTTGTGTGTAACTGGTATTTGCACATTTGTTCTTTCTTCAAGTAACTTCTTTCTTGTAGGCTTTCATCCTTAATTATGCTGCCATGGTATGGGCACCTTTCTTGTATTCAATTATTTGTTTCCAGTTTATATTCCTTTGAGAAATTATCTCAGTTCTGTGCAGTCAGTTTCTCTCAGGAGAAATGTATTGCTTTTCTGCTCATTACCAGTTTCCAATTGTCAGTGAAAGTATGGGTGGTTCCATCCTGTATTCCAAAAGAGCCAGACAATACAGTACCCAACTCAACATTGTCACAGACTCTGACAAGGGGTGAGCTAGTTTGGTGGAGCTCTGAAGCAATCAAAATATTTCTGATGGACTGTTTTTCTGCTCTGAGGTATTCTGCTATTCCTCTGAAATAAGCTTTCCATATCAGCGTGACAACATTATATTAAATGAAAACTAACATCTTTCAACCATATCAATGATATCTTTTTTTTCTTTTTGTACTGAACTGACTTTCACTTCACACTTTTCTTACAGATTACAGCATCATATAAAATAAGAAAAATCGAGAATGAAATGAAGCAAATATTTCAATCCATCTGAGGAACTTTTTTCTTGAAACTTTCCTTCATAAATTTTGTTTGCTCCAGTTCAGAATGAAAACAAATTCCTAAGCAGAATTTTCTTTTGAAATTAGCTCATACACATCATTCTCTAATGGATTGTTACATCATACCAGAACTTCAGAAAGGTAGCCACATACTTATGGGCATTCAAGACAATATAATATTGCTTCAGGACTTACACTTTCTAAAAGTTCATATCAGCACACTTGAGGTGCCATTTTTTGATAACTGTGTAAAACAGTTGGCTGACAAGTAGTTCTGGCATTCATATGTGAATAATGTGGGGGATTTTTAACTAGACTGAGAAGTTCTGAATTGAGAATTTTACATATAGTGATTGATATTTGGCTAGATAGGTATCTGAAAATTTCCACATTGCATATTTCCTTTTTCTGGTTTGCTTTAGCTGGACCAGCACAAACCATGGCCATTGAAGGACTGAGTGCCCTGAATGATTATGCTGACACTATGTTCATGCCTTTTTTTTTTTTTTTTTTTTTTAATAGCAAAAGTGTCTTTCATAAAGCAGTGAATAAGGCACAGCTGACCCAGGTTTTCATGTACATCACTATAGACACTTAGCAGCTGTACAAACATTTCCGCAGATTATTGAACTACCTACTGTACTCTTCACACAGACCTCACACTTCCTGG
>JAAGNO010014533.1:38735-52222 GCA_033439905.1 Ceryle rudis | reverse complement strand
CATTATCATTTTCATTTTCATTAAATCTGTTCTAGTTCCCTTTTTAAATCACTAAGTCTCTCTCCCTTTTTCCCTTTCTCTTCCCCTTTGCGGATCCCCTTTGCAGAGGGAGGGGAGTTAACAGAGTGTGTCTGTTATAGGACTTAAGGAGCTGCCCTGACCCTAAACCGTGACAAGGATTTAAATATTGCAATCCAAATCATGGGATTGAATTAATGTCTGTAAATGTTTTGTTCTCTTTGAATGAAATGTAATGTAAAAGTGCTTTGCAGTAGCCTTTTTGATTCCAGGCACACTGGGGAGATGTGCAGCACACCTGAAATAGGTGTATGATACAGTATAATTCTGTAAGAGCTTTCCAAAAGGGAGGCTGAGAAGTAGTTCGGTGGGTAACTGAGAATAACAGCATTAGCATTTTCAAGATTAGAATATAGGCCAAAAATATTTATTCATTCTATATAAATAGTGTTATTCATATACATAGACAAAAAAAAAGCAATAGGCAAAACAAAGTGCACTGGAAAGCCCACTGTTTTTGCTTGTTGCTTGTTGAGATGTGCCTGACAAAGGGAGTGTTAAACAGCAAACAAAAAGCTCTGTTGTACACTTCCCTTTCCATTTTCCTGTCTCCCTTGAAACTTCTGGGAATTAAAGCACCATACTTGTGGCTCTCTTCTTTAAATCAAAATGAGGAAAACCAAAAGACAGGGTGAACTCTGCTGGTTTCGGTTTGATAACATTTCCTGAACAGACTGGCCTGTTTTCTTAGTTGCGCATTTCCACTAGGACTATGTAAACCTAGTCAGATTACAAGAGTTGCCTTGAGCAGAGAAAGCCTTTAAAAGGGTGTGGTGTGTTTTTCTTACTGCTTGCATGTGTCTCCACAGAGGCTGACTTATTAGGGGGGCTAGAAATGAGATAATAATCTACATGAATCGTCTATATATCAGTTCTACTGCAGACCAGTGAGCTACCTGTCCAAAAAGCACAGCTCTGCACCGTACCTAATCACAAAACCTACAGGCTTGAGGGTGGATCAGGCAGGTTTTGTCAGGAGAGCATAACATGGCCAGAGGAATCGTGATGCAGAAAAAAATGGAGGTGTAAAGAAAAGGCCCCTAAAAATATAAATAGGATCTTGTTTAAATTATTGCTTTAAGGTCATACAAAATTCCATAACAATGTAAAAATATCAGGCGATAGGCTTGTTGGCATTGTATATATTTATGCAACTTCATGGGAAGATGTTTGAGCCTGCAGTTTATCTGATATCTAGTCCATTCTAGGCACTTCCTGAAAAAAAATAATTCATGGAAGGAATAAGAGGCAGAAAAATTACAGCTGCTTGCAATGCCTTTGGAGCATGAATAATGTTACTCTCTATTACTCTTTCAGTTGTGAGCAACTGGTCTGTGAATTGTGAGGAGCAGCATTTTTGCTATTACTTGGTGTCTTTGGATGCCATATCCATCATTCAGAAAGGCCCAGAAGGGTTCTGTCATGCACTTTACAGCTGAGAATGCAGCTGGGCACAAAATGTAAGCTCAATGATGGGAGAACTGATCTGAGTAGGAATAATGGAATACATTATTATGGAGAAGAAGGAAAATTTCAGTAGCTGTGATGCTAACCTAGAATGTTAGAAACATGTCTGCTGCTCCACAGATGCCCGGGCAGTTTGAAATGCATCCTTTAGACCTGAATTTCTATGAACAGTGTGAGGGAACAATATTCAATATGCTACAAAGCTATTGTCTCACTGGTGGTACTTGTTTGGTAAGGTACTCCAACCCTGGCGACAGCATCGATATAATGTTGAGAGACAAATACCTAAATTCCAGAGACTGTTGTTCTGGAAGAGCAAGCCAACATACACATCAGTCGTAACTTCTAACTAATACTCAGCAAAACTTTGTTTTGATGACGACTTGAGTATCATACCCAGAGGAGCCCACATCTCTCCCTGGTTCTTGGAAAGCTTCACTTCCAAATAGAAGCACAGCATCTGCAAGTTCTTGCAACATGTACAACTGCAGCAATACTATTTGTAATGCAATATACTTACCAACATTCAGTGGTTTTACTCATTAATAAATCTGGAGATTTTCAAAAAAGTTTTAATGAAGCTAATGTAGAAACAGAGGAAAGATGTAAAATTATTTTAGCCAATATTTAACATTTAGCTTGTGTTTTTAGGTAGAATTACAATTTTTTTTTTTTCATTGCATTAGTGGTAGAGGTTATTGTATTGTTTAACAAACAAAGGTGTTTTCTCTACAGTGACAATGGTAACAAAATGTTTATACATTTTGCCCATCTCCTTTCCCACCACTTCTGTGGGAGCTCATTTTTTTTTCCCCCAAAGAATTCTCTTTAGTATTGTGCAGGCTTTCCTTGATTTCATTGTTTTGGGTTTTTTTTTTCACTTGCTTTAAAAGATGGCTTTCAGCCTTCTGTGATGACACATGGCAACATATGTATGCACACCTTCACTAGGTATTTTATAGTTTGCTTGAAAAAAATTTTACAATCAGTGGATTAGGAAAAAAAGAACATAACTGACATCATGATAATAAGGTCAAAGTCTTGAAGTCCTAATCACTCACAGGTTTGTCTCAAAGCTTCTGACTGATGCTGGTAAAGCTGAGTGTTGTCACCATAAAGGTCAGGATGATCTAAGTTACTGAAAGAGCAAAATTAGGTGTTGCAGAGATGGCAACATAATACTTGATCAGAGATTACTGCCCCTGGGTAGCTCTGATTATTGAAATTTCATTCACCCATTCAGATATTCACCCAGCCTTAGTGAAGAAGGTTGTGGTACTGATGCCTGAGAACCAGCATTCACTTCGCAGCTCTCTTCAGCCTTGAAGAGGTATGTCATTTTCTCTGACATATCCTGGCTGGCTTGGGACCAGAGAGAAGATGAGCTGTCTTCCTGCTGCCATAGTAGTCCTGTGCCTGCAGGGGGTGGATACAGACTATTTAGGAAAGACAGACTGAGAAGACAAGATGTACCCTTCATATAAGAGAACAATGGGATTACACAAAGATCTGCCTGGAAATGGATGATGAGTCAACTGAGAGCTAACGGGTAAGGAAGAAAGAGCAGACCAGTACAGGTGACATTGTAATGGGTGTCCATTATGGGCTGCCTGACCAGGAAGAACAAGTGGATGAGGTCTTCTAGAGGCAGCTAGAAGAAGCTTCATGTTCCACTCTCATTGAAGACCTCAAACGCCCCAATATCTATTGGAGGGACAATACAAAAGGCCATAAGCATCCAGGAAGGTCCTGGAGGGCACTGATACTAAAGTCCGGTTGGGACTGAATCTGATAAGGGATGTCAAAGAAAAGAAGAGCTTCTAGAAGTACATATGTGACAAAAGGAAGGGTAGGGAAAACACAGGCCCAGTGCTGAATGAGGCCCATAAGACTGTACCCTCAGCATGTTTGCTGATGACACAGAACTGGGATAAGTGGTTGATACACCAAAGGGTCATGCTGCCACCCAGAGGGACCTCAACAGGCTGACCAACCTCATAAAGTTCAGTAAGGGGAAGTGCAAAGTTCTGCACTGGGAGAGGAACCCCACACACTGAAATGTGCTAGAGGCCACCCAGATGGAAAGAAACTTTGCAGAACAGGTTCTGGGAATCCTGGTAGACACCAGGTTGACCATGACCTAGTAATGTGCTCTTGCCACAAAGAAGGCTACTGGTTTCCCAGGCTGCATTAAGCAAAGTATTACCGGCAGGTTAAGGGAGGTGATCCTACCTTTTTGCTCAGCACTGGTGAGGCCACACTTGCAGCCCTGTGTCCAGTTCTGGGGTCCCAAGTACAAGAGAGAGACAGACATACTGGAGAGAGTCCAGTGAAGGGCCACAAAGATGATTAGGGTCTGTAGCATCTTTTCATTGAGGAAAGTCTGACAGATATGGGATTGTTCAGCCTGGAGAAGAGAAGACTTGGGGGATCTCATCCAAGTGTATAAATACCCGAAGGGAAAGCGCAAAGAGGATGGAGCCAGGCTCTTTTCAGAGGTACTCAGTGACAGAACAAGAGGTGATGGGCACAAATTGAGACGCAGAAGGTTCCCTCTGAATATCAGGAAATGCTTTTTCACTGTGATGACCAAGCACTGGCACAGGTAGCCAGAGAGATGGTGGAGTCTCCACCCCTGGATATATTAAAAAACCGTCTGGACATAGGCCTAGGCAACCAGCTCTTCATCCATGGTTGACCAGGGATGTTTGACTAGGTGGCCCCTGAGGTCCCTTCCAGCCACAGTCATTCTGTGATTCTGTGAACTTGACTTTTATGCAGTAGTAGGATACTTAACATGAAAAGTAAGAACATACAAACAGCTTGGTACAACTGAGGGGAAAGAAGAAAGGAAGATTCCCTTCAACATAATTAAAAGCAGTGTTCTGTTGTATGCATATGCCAAAGCATGAAATTGTGTTTCTGTAGAATTCTAGCTCTCAATATTTCTACTGATGTTGTTTAAGTGGGTGAAATAACATTGAAAAAATATTATTAACAGCAATAAAAACCATTAACACCTCTGCAATCCAATTGATATTGTGAGTGCTCATTAGTTTGCTTTCGAGGTAAATGACTTGATATTAAAAAAAAAAAAAGAAAAGAAAAGAAAAGAAAGATCAGCTTTTATCAGATAAGGAGACTGGGCAACTTTGGGAAAAAAAGGCACAAACATTTCAGAATTATAGCTAGCCCTCAAGCTGGAAATGAAGCTAGAATGAATCTCTCTGAAAAACTATTGTAAATCAGAAGAGGAAAATGAGATTGAGTAATGAATCAGAAAGAATCATGCTATAGAAAATAACCACTTTTCATTAAAGCTGAAAGAATGAAGCAAAAGTTTTAAAATCAAGACAGCAAGACAGCTCAGAGGCATATTCTTCATGGTTCTGTCTACACTAAACACTTGAGCTATGCTGTCTAAGGTTCTATCCTATTCTAGCTATATTTGTTGAGTAATCCTATAAACTAGAGGGAAAATATTTCATCAGCAAGTAGTTTGATGTTAAAGAAAAATATAAATTACAGGTATTAGTCATACAGGAACAGAAATTTCACTGTAGGTTCACCAAATTGGAGGTTTAGGAACTGTTGTCAGTAAGGTGGGTGGAAGGACAGAGCTCTCCAGACACAAAATCAATCTCCAGACACTTCATTAGCCTCAACCTGAATTTTGCTCTGAGGTCATTCAGAACAAAGCCCAGGTAAGAAGTAGAGATATAGAATCATAGAATCATATAGAATCACAGAATGACCTGTGATATTCTCTCCTTGTAGGAGAAATGCTCCAGCCCTCTGATCATTTTCATGGCCCTCCTCTGGACCCGCTCCATCAGGCCCATGTCCTTGTGTCGAGGGCTCCAACAATGGATGCAGTACTCCAGGTGAGGTCTCAACAGAGCAGAGTAGAGGGGCAGAACCACCTTTTTAATTACTTTGTTTCACGCAGGAAATATCACTTGAGCTGTATAACTTGGTTTTAAACAGTTGGAAGCTCTCTGTGAGCAAAAAATTACAGTCTTTGAAGAGTGACCAAGTGAATTTGAGGCTGGGTATTCTGAGACTCCAACATAACCCTCTGTGAATTCATTTGTATTGATTTGCTCAAGATCATGCTGTCAAGCCTCTAGACAAATGCTAGTCAGGCAGTGGCAAAAGTCACAACTTCTCTTCTGAACCTTTCAGTATTTGACTGTTCTTGGTATTTTACATTGCAATTTGTGATTCTAGCTGAGGAGCTTCACTTCAAGATGTTCAGCAACTTCTGAGAATACTGGGGGCTTGCTTCAAAGGATACAGTTTCTGCTTTTCCATGGAGAAATTCTGACCCTGATTGGATTTTTAAGAAGGGGAAATGACAGAGAGCCTAATGCCCATATTTTTCTTCTTTTTTTTTTTTAATTTGCAGGTGTGGTATGGGTTGGATTTTTTTTTTCAGATCTTTCCTTGGTTATAGAATTTATGGTGTTAATTATTTTTTTTTTTAGCTATGGCATACATTTTAGAAAAGAGGCCAACATTAAATTTGAAATGTTCAGTAATGCATAACACAGAACAGACCAAGATAGATTGCTCTCTTAGTTAATTGTACTCTTGGAAAAAATGAAATAAAAAACCTGAATTTGTCAAGCATCCCACCACATGGCTTGTGTTAATACTTGGCTTACAGAGCTTCACACTGTCAAATTTATGGTCCCTTTGATGGGATTTAGGTTGATCACACCATTCCTCAATATGTTCTGCTTGTTCATTTAAAGTGTCTTTCTCTAAGAGGCAAGTTGTCTTAACCTCTAACCATTCTTGTCTCTTGTCAGAGCCACTTTCAGTTAATCAACATGATTTTGCAGCACTGATTATTTTTTATTAGAGCTGATAAAGGGAATAGGAAGCTCTCTGTCCCTACTTGGTATTTTATCTGTGTGTATCAGATATCACATTTGGGTTTTTATCAACAATATCACTCTGGGACCTTGTATTCAGATTATCAGTAGTCATGTCCTAAAAATATCGTTTCTAATTGTCATGGTTTAGGGTCAGGGCAGACTGCTAGAACTATAACAGATGCTCTCTGTTAACCCCCCTCCCTCCCCAAAAGGGAAGAGAAAGTGAATAAGGGAGAGGGACTTATCCATTAAAAAAGGAAACTAGAAGAGCTTTAATGAAAATGATAATAATGAAAATGGAATATATACAAATATATAAAAAACCCAGTATCAAACCTAACCCTCCCTGATGACAATTACACCACCGTCACCACTGATGATGTGGACCAGGCACTGTGAAAGTCCCAGACTGGGCTCAGCAGCAGATGGGAGCTGTGTTCAGGAGCTGGATTCTGGTACCAGATTCAGGAACACACCATTTGGGATCAAAAGCAGGACAGAAAGTCCTCCTTGGATGCTGGCCAGTGAAGAAGAGAGGAAGAAGCTGGAAGCTGAAGAGCTGAGAAGCTTGACCCTCATGATCCCTCAGCTTTATACCAAATATGATGTATATGGGATGGAATACCTCGCTGGTCAGTTTGGGGTCACCTGCCTTGTCCACTCCTCCCTACAGGTGCAGCCTTTCACTTTCTGCATCCCCCAGCATGGTACAAAAGATCCAGCAGTGGCCTTGGTCTGCACACCAATCCTTGGTAGTTACTCCAAACATGGGGTGTTATCACTGCCAGCAGCAGACACTGTCTGTGCAAACAGGCTGCTGACTTCAGACAGTGCAGTTAGTTAGAAGAACTGAGCTGAAAAGCAGAATCACTGGGCAGAATACATTCTGTTGTCTCTCAAACCAGGACACTGATACATTGCTTCTGTTTGATTAATTGCTGTTAATGTAGAGTCCTTCTTTTAAATACAAATTTCCTTTATTTTTCCTATATATACATTGTATTTCATGGACTTTTTTTTAAATCTTTCCCAACTGACTGTGTTCTCAGGCTGTACAACTGACTCAGGTACTCAATCCCTCTCTACATGTAAACAACTCCTGTAATGTTTTTCTGGGTGTTTTTGGTTTTGGTGGGTTTTTTTTTTTGGTTTTGTTCGGGTTTTTGTGGGGTTTTGTTTTGGTTTGTTTGTTTGTTTGTTTGTTTTCCAGTTACGAACTGTAATGTTAAATTGCGAAGGGTCAATATTCACAATACAAAATCCACTAGGTCACATCACTTAAGTGAATTGTCTACTCACTTAACTAGATCAGCTTTTCTATTTTTTTACCTCCTTTATCTATCAGCATATATCCTTCCACACCTCTTGATCTTCTCTGATGATCAGGATACACTGAAAATCAACAACAGTGTCACACAATCACACAGAATCACAGAGTCATAGAAAGGCAGTTATTGGAAATATCCTCTGGATATCATCTAGCCCAATCCCCCTGACAAAGCAGGATCACCTAGAACAGGTTGCACACAATCACATCCAGGCAATTTTTTAAAGTCTCCAGAGAAGGAGATTCAGAGAACAAGTAATTCAGAGAACAAGTAATTCAGAGAACTTGTCATTCTAAACATTTTTAAGCTTAAGGCTTCCTTTAAGTAGTGCTGTTGGAATAGAAGTATTTCAATGTCATTGTATGCTATGACTGAATCACAGAATACTTACTTCATGTACACCCCCACCCTGTCTTTAATTGTCAATTCTGTCACTTCCATCTAGTAATGCACTAAGAGTTCCTCAGTTTTTCCGAATATACTCAGACAAACCTAAGTTTCTTAAGTAGAGTTATCTATTTCTCATTTGCAGGCTATTTGTGTAGCTAGCAAAATGATTCAAGAGAGTTCTGTATTGTTATTCACATTTTAATCTTTGAACTCTGCTGATTGTTATGGCTCCTAGCTGTTCCCTTCTTTGTGCAGCTAGCCCTTTAAAAGCCTGAAACATGTTTAAATACATGTTCATGTATACAATTCATATGTATTACTTTGCACTTTATTCTTTTTGCAACAATAAATCAGAGCAAGTTGTTAAAATATGGGAATGTACGATTTGTGGAGCTAGATTAAACCAGTGTGTCACATTAGTTAATCCCATGCATCTGTTTTCTCAAAGTAAAACTAACCACTGACTACATCCTTCACGAGCCACTTAAGTGTGGACTCATCTGGGTACTGACACAGCTTTAAAATTGCAAGCAAGTGAAGTTAATGGGAAACAGACATTTTAAAATGTACTTGAAATATCTCACTGAACAAGGGCTCAGCCAGGTTTGCAGTGGCATGCAAGGAAGCATGCTTCCTCACCAACACTGAAACAGGCCTTGTCAAAACCAAAGGAAAAAAACAAGCAGGGAAGATGGGAACGTCAGGAGTAATTTGGGCTACTTTCACAAGAGAAAAAGGGATAAGGACACAGAGCAAATTTACTGGAAACATACAGAGCTTCACTGGATGATCATGGTGGATGATAGTCTATCAGCACTATGTCCTGTCTTGGATGGCAAAGCTTCTTGCTCCATTTCTAGGAGTCAGAGAGATGAGTTTTCTCCAGACCTTTAAACACATTTCAACAGCTTTATTTGACTCCTATGACTACTTTCTACAGCTTCCACATTTAGAGTGACAATGATTTTTGAGGTTTGTTTTTGTTACCTGTGTAACTAGAAGTTGAGCTGAAGGTCTTTGAGGACAGTTGCATTGTCTATATTGTGACAAATCTTATTTCAATTAATTCTAAGTGCATTTCACTTACCTTCGAAAACTATCAGCTCAGACCTCACAGTCCATTTAACACTGGTTGGACCCACACCGATAATGTTTCATGATGTCATTTCACGTCTGCTTCTCTACTTTGGTGTATCACAGAATCATAGAATCATAGAATGGTAGGGGTTGGAAGGGACCTTTGGAGATTATCGAGTTCAACTCCCCTGACAAATCAGGATCACCTAGGGCATGCCACCCAGGAACAGATCCAGACAGCTTTTAAAAGTCTCTAGAGAAGGAGACTCCACAACTCTCTGGGCAGCCTGTTCCAGTGCTCTGTCACCCTAATAGGAAAGGTTTCTCTTCATATTGAGGTGGAACCTCCTGTGCTCAAGTTTATACCCATTATTCCTTGTCCTATTACTGGGCGCCATGGAAAACAGATTGGCTCCTTCCATTTGACACCCACCCCTCAGATATTTATAGACATTAATAAGATTCCCTCTCAGTTTTCTCCTCTCAAGATTAAATAGTTTCAGTTCTCTCAGTCTTTCTTCATAGGGGAGATGTTCAAGTCCCTTGATCATCCTCGTAGCTCTTCATTTGACTCTCCAGTAGATCCTTGTCTCTCTAAGAAAGAAAGTGTACCTCCAAGAAAGGAGGTTTCATTTAGAGTGTAAATGCTGACCTGAGACAAGCCTGGGTAAAGCTTTTTTTCATTTGGAACTGCTGATCTGTTGAACTCTACTTCCTGTAGGAAAAAGGTTAGTTTCAACAACTATTTGTTTAAAGTTAAAATAGAGGAAAAGACCATGTAGATAACTTTGAACTGAAGTTTTTGTTTAAACTTTTAAATATATCTTTGTGGTTTATTTTTGCATCATAGAAACACATCAGAACAATTAAGAGATATTTCACCATTAGTATTTCTGCTGAGATTTCATCTTCCCAATACAAATTAGGATGGGAAGATTTTCACATTCCTGTGGGACAGAAAAACAGTTTTTCTCCCCCCATTCTAGTTTCATGCATTCACAGAAGATTGGAGAGATTGTTTGATGAAGCATCTTAAAAGGAATGAGTTTATACTGTTGATTTAGTAATAATTAAGTGGAGATATAAAAACTATTTGTAGGAAGGATAAAAACACAAATAAATTACTGAGGGTACTTGGAGGACTTGTCATTAGTAGCAGCGGGATAGCATCAATAAACTAAAATGTTAGCTTGATCATCATGCCAGCATTCCTTATTGTGAGATTTATTGTAATTTTTAATAGTGTAACATTGTCTTTTGCCTCTCAGAGACTGTAAACAGTCAAAGAGAATGATGTAATAGGACTTACTTGGATTAATCTGTTGAGTACATTTTGCTTAGCGCCTTTTCAGCCCCTTTTATCTTTCAGAGCACTCTTGAGATGCAGCTGTCTTTTCATGTTTTCAAAGCTAACATGTTTCACTTCATACTTATGGGTTGATGCATCGCCTTGCTGACATTGCTGCAGTCCAATGTACTTGGAAAGTATTTTCAGAGACATAAATTGCTGATTCTGGTGTTATCTGTTGAATGGTTTAGAAATTCCAGTACGGAAACAAACAGAGATGATAGAAAGTTGGCACTTACAGCTTTATTTACAGCTGAAACTGCTTTCTTTTTGGAAAATGCATTTAATTGGCCTGAAACTGTTAGAAGAAATGAGCAGACTAGTTCACTTGAAAAGTTCTCTCCAGCTGGAATGGCTAAGGAGTCACAACTTCTAAGCAAGGGTGTGGAAAACAGAAGTCCTCTGCTCTTTGAATCAGGTAGCAGGAGACTGAGCCAGAGTCTTTTACAGCTTGAGGAAGTGCTCTAGCCACCTGAATGGTGCTTATTCATAATTTTCAACAATGCTGCCTGACAATACCAAGGCAAATGCAATGCTGGCAAATGCACCACAGAAAATGGAAAATGAATGTGCAAAATATGCTGCTGATCACTGAGGGTTAAGGGAAAGACCTGATTGTGCTAAGTGAAAAAACCTGCCAAAATGACCACAAAGATGAGAAGCAGTAAAAGCAATGAATCCTGGGAGGAACAACTGAAATTATTAGTCAAACTGTTTTATAAAGTCTTTACTGCATAAAGCATCTAGCTGAGCTCAACAGTTTAGTGATTTTATGGGAAGTTTTTGTTTCTGATCTCAAACCCAAGTGAGCCACTGTAAACTCTAAGTTCTGGACTGAATCCTCTTGGGGGCTATCACAAGTTATCACAAATTACAGGAAGCACATGACTGGGAAAACCCGCATGGATTCACCAAGGGCAAGCTGTGCTTGACAAACCTGATCACCTTCTATGACAAAATAACCTGATCAGTTGATGTGGGACGAGCGGGGAATATAGTCTATCTGGATTTCTCCAAGGTTTTTGATATGGCTCCCTGCAGCCTCCTCCTAGAGAAACTAATGCACTACAATCTGGACAAATGGTCTGTGCAGTGGGTGGGGAATAGGATGAGAGGCTGCCAGAGGGTGGTGGTAAATAGACCTTTTTCAAACTGGCATCCTTTCACAAGTGGGGTCCCCCAGGGATTGATATCGGGTCCAATGCTGTTTAATATCTTCATAAATGATGTGGATGATGAGATCAACTGTACCCTGATGAAGTTTTCTAATGACACCAAAGATGACTGGGGAAGAGGACACTTTGGAAGGGAGAGCCATCCTGCAGGAAGACCTGGAGAGGCTGGAAGAGTGGACTAATGAGAACCTTTGGAAATTCAAGAAGGATAAATACAAGGCCTTGCAACTGGGAAAACATAATTCAGGAGTGCAGCACAGACTGTTGGGAGAGCAGCTCTGTGGAAAGAGACTTGGGGATCCTGGTGTACAACAAGCTCAATACAAGTGAGCAGTGTGCTGCAGCAGCAAAGAATGTCAACATGATGCTGCATTGCGTCAACATGATGCTGCATTGCGTCAACATGATGCTGCATTGCATCAACAAGAGCATCGCCAGCAGAAATAAAGGAGTCATTATCCCAGTCTACTCAGCACTTGCCAGGCCACACCAGTAATATTGTGTTCAGTTTTGGTCCCTGCTATAGAAAAAAATTATCAAAGGACTGGGAGGATTAACATATGAGGAAAGGCTGTGAGAACTGCGTTTGTTCAGCCTTTTGGGAGACCTTATCACTGTGTTCCAGCATTTAAAGAGTGTCTACAAAGAACATGGAGACTCCATTTTACAAGGAGTCACATGGAAAATATGACGTTTAGTGGGTACAAGTTACTCCCGGGGAGATTCTGTCTGGGCACAAAAGGAATATTTTTCACAATGAGAACAATCAGCCATTGGGACAATCTCCCCAGGGAAGGGGTGAATTCTCCAACACTGAACACTTAAGATTCAGCTGGACAGGGTGCTGGGATATCTCATCTCAACCATGCTTTTGACAAGAAAGTTTGAACCACGTGATTCCTGTGGTCCCTTCCAACTTGATATTCTATGATTCTATGATCGGTTCATAAGAATTTTAGCAGAAAAAAAAAATCCAGATTTTAGATAGCAGTTGTATTTCCTAGGCTGTTAGGACACAGGTAGAAAAATAACACTGCCAGCAGCATCTGATTTACAGTAACTTCATGAAATGTATCTTTAACAAATTATCTGTACAAGCTTCTTCAGCATGTCCTGGTAAAGGCCAAAAGCTAGAACAATGTAATGACATGACAAGCATAGAAACTCTTCTGTCATTGTCCAAGACTAAATGTCTTTCACATGGAGCTGCTTCCAACCCAGGCCATCTTATGAAGTGGCAGGTGATGCAAACAATTTCCCCTCAAGATGACTCAGTTGATTTCTGACCTCTCAGAGTAATTATGCAAGTAACCATTTTCAGCAGGTGTATGTCCAAGGTTGTCTTCCTGTGCTTTGTGCTGGACTACTTGCTTCTTATTTTAAAAATTTGCATAGGCTCCAGAACAGCCATATTCTAAAGGCTGTCCTATCTTTTCTTAAACTCAGATGGAAATTACACATTTTCAAGTTAGGTTGTTTCCCGTATGCTGATTTCTTTGGCATTACTAAAATGTGCCAGATTTTTAACAGTTCACTCCTAACCTGCATTGCTATGACAGAAAGAAGATTCAGGTATGGAGGGGTTTTGTAGTGATCAGGTCAGCCTTGTTATGACTATTGTTATCAGATAAAGCACAATAAATGATGATTTGTTACTTTTATGTTCTTCGTAAAACATACAGGAAATAGAAATTTAAAATAGATAAGGATGAAATAAACACTATTTTTACAATACTTCCTA